>JAOVVI020006224.1:0-15810 GCA_028571085.2 Nepenthes alata | reverse complement strand
GAGTGTATGATGTGAAGAACTCCTTCCGTGACGTGACATGAAGTGAAGCACCACTGTCCACCACCCAGCTTGTCTCAGGATCAGCCAGATTTATCACCTCATCCTCTTGACACACCAGCCAAAGATCAGTCTCGGTAATAGCAGTAGCTCTTTCTTGCTCCCGAGTCTTGTCAGCCTTTTTCTCATTACCTTCAACATTCTCACGCTTTTATTTGTAGCAGTGCTTCTTGATGTGGCCCTTTTTACCACAGTGATGGCAATCTAAGTTTTGATATCTGGACCGTGACTTGCTGCGTCCTTTTTCTCCTGATTTCTGGTGGCGACTTTTACTTCTTTCCCTAGATTCGGTCACCAGCACCTCAGAATGAGAAGATGATGAGGTCCCATGTGACCGTCTAGACTCGTTCATAAACAAAGAGGGAATAACTTCGTCCAACTTTAAAGTATCCTTGTCGAACAGCAAGGTTGTGAAAATATGATCATAGGTGGCCGGGAGAGAGTCTAGTAGAACCACTGTCTTGTCATCCTCCTTGATCTTCTCATCAAGAGCAGACATCTGTGTCAATATCCGGTTAAATTCATCCAAGTATTTTTTAAAACTCCCTCATTCTGATAACCGTAAGCCATAAAACTGCTTCTTCACGTGCAGTCTGGTTGTCAGAGATTTAGACTTGTAACGACTCTCCAACTTCTCCCAGATCTCCACCGTATCAATTAGACCAATAACTTTTTGGAGAGTGTTGTCCCCGAGGCAAAGCTTAATTATGCAGTTTGTAAGATCTCTCTAGTATTGTCATTCTTCATCGGTTAATTTTTTTAGCTTTTCATCCTTCAACGCCTTCACTGTCATTTCTCTCGTCAGAATATTCTTCACCTTCTCTTGCCAGAGAATGAAATTTTCCTGCCCGTTGAACTGCTCAATGCCAAACGGCAGATTCTTTGACGACGAAGATGCCATCGATTTAAACAAGTCACAGTACCCAACACGAACCAAAATCTCTGATACCACTTGTTAGAAATAGAGACTTGTTTGAACCGCGAGAAAATACGTAATAGGTAATATCAAGCACACAATAAGCAATCAAGAATTATAAAGACATAATTTTTACGTAAAAAACTCCCTATGAAGGATGGAGAAAAATCACGGGACATAGAGTCCGAAAGATTCCACTAGCAGTAGTTGATTAGTTACATAAACCCTAAAACACAAGAGTCAATATCAACTAACGTGGACAGCCCGTACAAGAAGTATAGAGAATGAGGGAAGAGATAAAACCCGACAAGACGCTCTTCACGGCAGCACGAATCCCGTACGAGAAATTTCTGAAGATTGAAACTTGATTAAAAACCCAAACGGATGCTTAATTCTTCCTCTTCTTCTTCTTCTTGTTCTCTCTCTTTTCTCTCTTTTCTTCTCTGAAAAACGGCGCTCATTGATTTACATGCCCTAAAAAATGCGAAGTTGGCATTTTATATCATCGACGGTCGATCGAGCGGCTGTTGAGCGCATGGCGAGCGACGGCCACCGCTCGAGCGCTATCGAGCGTACAGCGAGCGGCCGAGGCACTAGAAAATTCGCTCGAGCGCCTAGAGGGCACACAGCGAGCGGCAGCGATACTGAAAAATTCGCTCGAGCGTCTGGCGAGCTCAACTTAATCTTTCTCAATGCGGTGAGAAATTACACCTTCACCCGCCACATCAAGTGGGTATGGGCCCACACAGGAGTGACCCATAATCCAACAAGCGTGACTCTCTCTAAACAATCTGTGACCCACCCTTCAAATACTAGTATTAGAATTGGAGTATAAGAACCTCTCAATGCACATCAAATATGACCAATTTATTCCAAATATACACAATCATCTATCATGCGCCTACGAGATATATATATATATATATATACCACTTATTTATTAAAAACATCTTTCGTTCAATTGCTCTTTGTACAAACCTTGTGCAAACTTTCAATAAACTGCATTGTTCAACTGATTTTAGGCCGACCCTTACGAAAACATCTGATGTCCTTTATTGTTTAAACAACGCTTGACCGACAGTTAGCGATCCTCACACAACTCTTACCTGATATCTTCACTTGAATATACCATGTGCGAATATCGTGCGTCCTCAAAATAACTCGTCAATTAATTATGAGACCTATAAGAAAGTAACCTAAAATATAATACAAACAGCATGGCCTTATCTCTTTTGTTCTCTTTTTTTGGCTCGATCCATAGTTTACATTTAAACTTTTACTTGATATTACTAGCCTCTATGGCTTTTTTTTTTTTTTTAACAAATTATTATATGCTCTTGCCGAGTCTATTTCATTAATTTAATTATGTTATTGCTTATAAAAAACCACAATAATCTTACCTTTATTAATTTTCGGCCGCTCCCCTCTGTCTAGAATGACATTATTATTCTCATGACTATATTTAAATGGATATTCTATATGTGCTTTTATAATAATTTTAATGATATAATAACATATTTATTATAATATAATAACAAATGACTAAGTTTAAATGCGCATTAACACTTCCTCTTGCCTTCAACGAATTCACATGTTATTATTATTTACTAAAACCAGCATCAGCTAAATCAATTAAAAGTAATTATATAAATACATATATAAAATCATGAGACTTATTTGAGATTGACTTAGTTTGTCTTATTAAATTTTAAATTATTTTCTTATAAATTTTATACTCATTTTATATTTAATTTTGCTCGATATTTGATATTTATATAAAAAGGGCGGCATTTCATGAATAATCATTTCTAATGCTCCGATAAACACAGAGACATCACCCAAAGGTATCTGAAAAATGGATAAATATGCTGCCATGCCGAAGAACTCCTCCATGAGAAAGCTAACAATTGCCCACAGAAAGTCCAACTCATCGTCAAATTCATACTCACCAGAAGGTTATTACGTAAGAAAACATCAGGGCTTCATTACTTCACCCCAACATAACCTATGAAACATTTCGTCATCACACCAATTTCTTCACAGATTCAGCAATTCCAGCCCTGTTTCCACTAAAAGGACAGGGACGCAGATTACGACGACTTCGAGTCGTGGGTGGGGTGTGTTTCCCTCGACCGGACACGGACAAGCTTTCCTTTGAAAGTAGGGATCTCGCTAACGCAACCTAAATGGGTAACATTGGTCTTTCTGCACTCTCCGGGGTGCGGAGTCGATGAAACCGACTCATCTTCGCTCTTCCACCTGATCAGTTTTGTGAATCGGGCTGTACAGTGGGACGTGTAAGCGTTGTGCAAACAGCTTCGACTGATAGTCGCTTGAGCACATTCGGGCACGGGTCTCCAAAATTGCTGTTCGATATCGTTACTGCACATCTCTGCTTCCCTACGCACTTCTGCAGAGAAGATCATGAGAAATGATGAGAATCTTTGGCATTCCTACTCCATTGGACACAATATCCTCCGAAAACAAGAGTAATTTTTATACTTTTTTTATCACCTCATCTCGAGTATTTATTTCTAAGTTTCTCTTCAAATCTTTTCTCCAACATTCGACTCCCATCTCCTTACGGTGCTCCATTTGACTTGAGTCTTAAGCATCCTAACCACATTCAACTTTATTCCCTCATTTTTTTTTTTTCTATACGTACAATTTATAAAACATTTATGAATATTATCGTCCCAATCTTATCTAAGATAACATGTGATCCTACAAACAAATGGGAGAACAAAAGCAATTTCAAATCATTTGAATCACCTTACTAAATTTTTCAAATCATCATCCATTATCTTATCTTTTACAACTTAGAAATGTTAATGGATGTCAATGTTCCTTACCTTACCTTCTATATATGCAATTTATAAATGTTTACGAATGCCATGGTTCCTGATTTTATCCGATATAAGATGAGATCCTAAAAGCAAAGACAAGAGACGTTCTGCGTACCCTTTCTAAGATGGTAAATGAGGAAGGGGCATGGCAAGGCCCTTGTTGGAAGGCCCCACAAGTTCCCAGCGGAGTTCCAAAGCTAGCAAATTTAATAGAAGAGATATGTTGTCCTTGAGCACACAGCAAGCGAGCTTTGGGCCGGTGCAGCTCTTCAGTTCCCCCGTAGCTTTCAACCTGCCAATTTTTCAACATCGGGTGGTATTCCGAAACCTCGGCACAAACTGTTGTCACCGATCTCTTCACGAGGGAAATCCTGGTAGGATCCCCTCCAAGCTCTTCGAAAACAACCAAGAGATTGTTCGTGGGCTTTAGCCAAGATCGGGGCACATGATACCTAAAAGATTGAAGTTTATTAGCGAAATAGGAAAGGAGGAGATCATTTAATCTGTTGGGTTATATAAGAATTGTAGCTTTTAGATTTAAGGTCATCATTTTGGAAGGTTCACCATCTCTGTGTCGGCTCGCCGCAGCCAGCTTGACACTTTGGTGGCCTAAAAGTTCCAGTATAACTACAGCCGTTGCAGTTTCCGTGGCCATAAGCGGTCCAATATCGGCCGATGCTTTGTCCATTAATCCACACTTGGCCTTTACCCATACTCCTCATGTCAAGAGCCACGGGCTCATCTCCTCCGGGTGCATCGAAATATGCCTGCGAAATTCCGTGGCAAATATTTAAGTCAAAATATATACCTCTAAAATTGAAAGGAAATTTTCATAAAATAACTATTTAAACACAATGTATGTTATGGATTAAAATATTAGACAATTAAACAACAACATGTATTAAAAACTAGGTGTTGCAAAAATAAGAATGCTAATATGAATGAAATGATTTGCATCAGAAGAAAAGATAATGATCCACGATATCTATAAACATTTAAAAGTTGAAGATAATTTGAAAAAATAATGTTTGAGGTGGTTTGGGCACTTATGGTGTCAGCCAAATTAAAAACTGATAAGAAAAGGTAAATTAATTCTAGTTGGAAGAAAAAATGGGAAGAGGTAAACTAAATAAAATAAAGTACAGTAATAAAAATTATTTAAAATTGCTTGTACAATTAGGAAATATAATCCTAAATCAAATGAAATCGAGCAAATAGATTCACGTAACTAACCCCACTTAATGAAACTTAAAATTTTGTTATTATTGACTGCCAGGACTCCAGATATGATGGTCATCTTTGTCATACCTTATGCCATGTCAATGGCTGCTGTTTTTGCACTGCTACAGCGCTGTGCATCCACTCTACAGAGGATATGCCGTTTGGAGAGGCAAGATTCATAGACTCTCCTCTTAGACCAACCTGTACGGAAATGGCCACCATTAGGCAAATTTTCTTTTGAACAGCAAAGAATAAAGGGAGTTAACCAAGAATGAAAATATCTGTTTCGATGTCAAGCATGGTCATATAGGCATAATATATATATAACAATACGTATTAGTGTTAAATATATCGGAAAAAAAAAATTCAAAATAATAAACTAATATGACACCAATATATATTAACCAATATTTTCATTCATAGGTTTAACATTGAGTTACCTGGTAAGTCCATTTCTGCCAGGACAAGTCCCAGTTGCCCCGGTCAAGACGGTGAAGCAAAACTGGGCCTAAGATACCTGTGCTCCATGTCTCAAAATGTTCTCCAACATTCTGCAGGAAATGCGAGAAGATTTTGATCAAAAACCACAAAAAAGACAGTCTAGTGAACGAAACTACTACTAATATGCACGGGATAAGAGAAAGAAGCGAATTACTTTGAGTCTATTGTGCACAATCTTACTCTACATTATGTAAAACACAGTGTAAAACAACTCATAGAAAGAACCCATACGCATGTGAACAATACAAAGGAGTTCTGCTATAACACATATTAGATAACAAAAAAAGGACAACAAGGACTCAGGTTTTTATTTATTTCCAAATTGTCAAACAACTCTAATTTTTTTTAGCTAACATTAAAGACCATATTTTTTCCTGAAAATAATAAAACAAACAATGCATGAGAGTGTGGGAATCAAAAAGAAAAATAACAAAACATTCAAGCACATGGTTGAATGTGTCAACCAAGTGTTGATGGCCAACACATGAACCCGGGATAATTTAAAATTGTTTGGTGCTTTGTCAGCTCATCACACAAAGGAATAGGAGGGAGTAATGCTAAACACAAAAGCCACGGGACGAACTGGCAAGCCAACTGCTACGCTTAGCAGCGCTATATCATTTGTTCCGGCGTGTAGATTGATCTTTTCCCGGAAGGTGAATTTCCGATTCTCCCTTGTCCCATAGGCAGATCCTGAAAGACATCATCAACAGTTTTGTTTCATGAGCTCCAAAACAAATCTACTCACGAAAGAAGGGACATGATTATGTACCTATGAGCTGTCCATTTGAGAAGGCATGCACTGCATGGCCCGTAGATTGAGCAACGAGCGTTGGGAGTTCCCCACCATGAAGGAAAGACTCAGACGGGCTTATATAAACGCTGCATAAAACAAAGAGAAATGGGAATTTAGGAAATATAACTCTAACAGGTTAGCTTGCATGCATATCCAAGATTTTTTTTTCCAGTGGGGCAAACACAAAAAATGATTTTTTAAAAGTATAATGACGAATTTCTTAGTTTTACTAATTTTATAGGACAAATACAAAAGAATCATGCTATGGTTTTTTGTAGGACGGTAAAAAATCAACTATTCTTTGAGAGACAAATGGGTCACAGAGGTCAATAGAAAATTTCAATAGGGTCAATATAAAAATTTCAGTTCAAGTATTAATAGCAATTTACCTAATTCCTTTTTATTAATTAAAAAATGTGGACAATTGACCCCACCTAGCAAATAACGGATCTACCCCTGATTTGCATATAATAATGATTTATCCAACCAATAGACCGTCACATTATTGTTTGGTTAGCTCGTGAAGTGCAATTGAATTATGAAAATGACATCTTGCGAGAGCATAGTTTAATTAAATAGTATTTATCATTACCCCCAAGAAACATATATTGTGGTATAGGCATTATTGGGTCTCCCAATCAACGACTCAAAGCATCCGAATATAAATATATTTACCTAGTTTTGTACCAAAGGTAGTCGCTAGCATCGCGGGTCACATTTATCTGCTCCAAAAGGCCAAGAGCAGTCATTGATGAGCTGTCATCCATAGCATCTAACTCTTCATTATAGCTATCCCACGATGATATTTCGGTATTGCTCGGAAGCATTTCCATGCCTGAGGTTTGAACTCCGACCTGTAATCATGGGGGCACCAACAAAACTCATTCAGCAGGCCAAAAACTATTCTACCTTTTTCTTTCTCTTTTTTTTTAATTTTTTCAGCCATCAAAATCAAATATATCATCAAAATATTTTCCAAAGGAAACTCATTCGAGATCTTTTGTACATACTTTAGCAGTGTTGAAGATGTCATTTTTGCAATCAGGAAGAATACTGATGGACCAGGGAGGCAAGTTATAATGCATGTTATTGAACAGAACTCTCACAGCCGAGTTTGCATCATAGTTTGCTAGAAAGGCTGCACAGCCTCCTCCAGTCTCTGGGTAAAATACGTGAGCCTGAAGAGTACAAAGATACAACCGATATTAATGAAAGAATCAGATCTTAACATAACGGTAAAATTGTCTTCATGTGATTTGGTGGTCACGAATTCAAAACGGAAAAATTCAGAGACATGAACCATTTCTTACAATTCAAAATGGAAAAATTCAGAGACAAGAACCATTTCTTACTACGTTTGGTAATATTTTACCGAATCAGTTTCACCAGTTAATCAGTATTTCAACATCATAATCTCTCCACTCTAATTCTGAAAATTCAACAATTGAAGATTTATAATGCATAAATCTATAGTTAAAGAATATATATTATATTAAATAAATAAATAATAAAATAGGAATACATATGCCCAATTCAGATAACTGCTAAAATAAAAAATAGTAACCTAATCTGAACCGAAACCCCAAATTACCATTCCAACACGAAACAGAACCAAATGATTCGGTCACCATACTTTTTGTTCGGCTTTAATTCTTTCAGTTTGGAGTTGTTGTCTAAACAGTTTTTTTTAGACGAGAATTGTTTATAGTCCTCTTATTTCAATCCTCTTATACTCTCAATAATGGAGATTTCATCTGGAAAACATGAACGGATAGGACTAAAAGATGGATTCAACACATTTTAACATGATTACATAATCCTATCCATTTAAGTTATTAGGATGAAATCCTCACTGTTAAGTTATTAGGATGAAATCCTCAACGTTAAAAGTATTGTGGTAGGATAAAAAATGGGAGGTGAAAACAGGTCATTTAGGACACCTCTGTGAAAACAGTCTCTCACATAAAGTCAGGTGAGACCAAGCACAATTGTCCCAAATTGGTCCAACTCTTCCCAGCGCTATTTATAGTGGCAGCTTTATGCACCAAACTCTCCTTTTCTGTCCTTTCAATCGATGTCAATGCAATAAAAAACAAAGTAATACAAGCGGGATGGAGCAATTATGTCCAAAGTAATAGAGGTGATAACCTGCTGAAACGGGCCCATAGAAGTAACAGTGGGATCAGCAGAAACTAAAGCTTGCTCACACAGCTTAATAGCCCTATGAAGCTCCTTTAGGTGCCCATATTTCGGTTGCCTGATCAAGCCTAAGAATTTAAGCACACAAGAAAAAAAGTTAGTTCATTAACTTCCAGGAAGAATGTATAGAATTGCAAAGAACTAGTAGAAAGATGGAGACAATGAAATTTTGCAATAGGCTAGCTGGTATTTTTTCTCTAAAGAAGAACCGGTACTTCTTCTAGGCAAACGCATCGGCACCCACCACATGCAGAAACATTTTATTATTATTTTTTTTGACTCAACACATTTTAAATACATTGAGCTATTTTATATTTTTCAAAAAATGGGACAATATCTTTTTTTAGAGTTTCTATTTAGAAAAGAGCTTCAAGTTCTAAGGAAGAACTGTAGGAGGCAACTCACGTATGGTTCGAGAGTTGAGCCCCAACTTTCAGTTGGAGGCAAGGGAAGCAGTGTTAGAAACAAGACAACTGCTTCACTGCTTCCTGATCTAAACCAACCCGATGCAGAGGAAGTGCCCGACTATAATCGCATCTTCAATAAGGCACAAGATGCCAAAGTAAGCGACTCAAAAGGCGAGCTCTTCAAATTAACCGAAGAAATGCTGATCTAGCAAATAAAAATTTTTGAATATTTGCAAGACATTGCTCGGGGGTGGAGTAATATAAACTAAATAAAATTGGATCTATCTGGTGGTTTAGAAATAATTAAGAACCTTGGCCACATTGTCTTTTTTTTTCATTCTATGAGATATGTTATAATATAACTCATTTAAATTTTCTTAGTTGCATACCAATTCTTCCCATATATGCTTTTTTAGATAATGGAATAAAAATTACACATTTTTGCAATAATTTAGTATAAAATAGTGTTGTTAATTATTTATATAATCACATATACAAATAATAGAAAGTTATTTTTAAAAAATGTCATGCTGATGCCCATACATCTTAGGTCTTACCATATTCATCGAGCGGAGAATCATAGTCATAGCTCGTAGTGATGAAAGGGCCTCCAGCGGTGCGTCCAAAATTTGTCCCTCCGTGGTACTATTTTCACATAACATGCATTCTTCAAAGTAAGTTTCATCTGACAAGAAATTAAACTAATGCTTGATAGGAAAACGCAGTTTTGATAAAAAAAAAAGCGAACCATATAATAATTCACAAAGGATCCTCCTTTTTGTATAAATCGAGTGACTGCAAATGCCAAATCTTGAACAGGTCTCTGGTAAATGGGGCCACCAAATTCGGTAAACCTACGCAAAGTTTTCAAATAGTAAAATCAATCGAAATGTTCCAATCCTATTGTTGCTTTTCTTTCTATCCTTGCGAAAGTAGCTGCTTGAACTTAAACCACTTTAATTTTCAAAATTCCGTCAAAATTAAGTAATCTTGAGTTAAATTTTTTACATTTTCACTCTCTCATACTAGTTTTCAGAATCGAATAGTGGAGCATAAAGGAATTATTGAGTGAAATATTACCAGCCACTCCAAGCCTCTGTCCACATAGTAGGTTTGTAAGGTTTGTTGGGAGAGAATGAATCACAATAAAAGCCATTGCAGGTGTTTATCTGTCACAGTCAACAATATCATGTCAGAGACTTAAAGAAATGGCGGAAGACTTAAGAAAATGTGTCAAGGCATGTTAACAAAATTTGTCATTTACAAACAAAAACTAGTAAATGCGAATTTGCCTTTAAGTTACAATGAAGTATTTTGTTTGAATGTGTTCTGTAATAACAAAATGAAACCATAACCCTTCAACAACAAGAAGATTGTATACTCTAAGTGATTGTTTTCTGCAGTATAAACTAAGATAATCCAGTTTTGTTTCATATTTTGTTCCATCCGAAGTCTGCCTTTTATAGATCATAGTTGCACCTCTTTTGGAAGGTTGTGCATATTCAAGTTATTCTGGACTTTGCTTTTCATGGCATGACATTTAATGGTTAAGTTGGCTGACAAATCAACCAAAATATTGCCAAAAATTTTAAACATCATTGCTACATGGCACTTCTATGTGGTTCTGTCATTGACATGACATGAACACCTATAGAAGCGCTTAAAATTCATCATATGCTCAGCATGAACATGTGTAGTTTGCACAAATAACATAGTATTAATAAAAAGCAATTTACATTGTCAAATAAAATTTTATATATCTACATACTTAAATGCTTGTGCTTTTCCAATATGAAACTTTGTTCGCATGATTTTGAAAATATTCAACATATAAAAGGTTAGAAGTGAACATATTCAGTTAGAAGGATGAGATTTGGATATGAAAAGTGTTTGGGTGTGTGTGTGTTTCTTTTTATTGGTTACTGTGCATGCTTCTTTTCACATAGCTAGTTCTAAGGTTCAGATTAACATTCAGGGTTTGATAGGGTGGGAATTGTGCTAGTTTATACAATAAACTGAGGTTAGTATGAAAATCATCTAATTTGAATTTTGCTAGCTTATGTGATCACCCTTGAAACGGATACTCTTTCTCCCATTTTGCTTCTCAAACAATTTCCCTGCTCTAGAAGCAAAAGTCAAACTGGCCATGTATATCACTATTGGATCCTCCAATACTACGACAAAATAGTAATATGTCATTATATTGGTAATATATCGTGATGTATCCTAGCCGGGTTCCAATTTGCAAAAAAACGTTGGCCGATATGCCCAATACTGATAACGATATTTTCATCCTTGTTCTGACTAGTTGTAAGAGAGCCTCTGCAGTCCCCAATAGTTGGAACTATAACTCAGGAACTTCTCTAAACAATGTATCCGAGATGCTGACATAGGAGATTGTTGAATTTTTCAAAGAAACAATACACATGAACTTCACTAGTCTTCATTCATTGTCAAGAAAAAAACTCTCAAGTCTTGATCAACAGTAATGCAAAAGCTTCAGTTGCAGATATCAAATAATTCTAAACAACAATATTTTTCATGAGAATTCAGGAAGAAAGCAAACTGCAAGACTGTGAAGCATTTATTGAAAATCCACTCGTCATAGCTGCAGAGAAGCCCTTTTCAGAAGTACTTTTTAGCTAAACTTGACTATTGGAAAAGCTAACCCAAAGCGACCCTAAGAGCTAAGCAGGGGCTCTAGTAGTTAAGAGCCTGTTGAAAGCACATAATGTAGTATATTTTCAAACAAAGAAATGGAAGAATGCCCAAATCAGAATTTTTATACCCTTATGAGTATATATATGTACAACTGATCTTTTAATTTGTAAAATATCTTCAGTAATGCTGAGTTAAATTGCGTATAAGATGCATTTTAGTTGCTTTATAGGCTGACTTAGCACGTGCCACGCGTCAAATTATAGATCCATACAGTTTATTTGATATTATTTTTGACGGTTTGATTTTTTCCCAATCAACATAACTTCCAACAACTATCATTAATTGACCAACCGCCATAAGGGAAAATCATAATATCCCAAACAGACATGTCTGTTTTGAAGAAGTTCCACCACCTACTATAAAAAGCAAATTCATATTGCTTTTCAAGATGTAGAAAACCAGATCAATTCTTAGTTTTTATTTGCTCGCCAGAACAATCACTAAGTACAAGACTTTCTTGCTTTCTATTGAAGGGTCTTGGTTTAATTTTGTTAATGCAAAAAAACAAACATGAAAGTGTCATTATATCCTGGAGTTTATTTTGCATTCAACCAATTTAAATTATTAGGGGCAAAAATTATCGCAAAGAAAGTGAAACTGACAACATGCCTTGACTCTTTTCCTCTAGTTTTAACCCGTTTTCTATTTCTTTTCCTCCTAACACTCACCACCGGATCTGGGGCATCATCTTCTTTGCACATAACCCACGGAACTCCAGTCTGCAGGCCAACAGCCATGTTTGCTGCCCATGTCATGTAGTTATACCCTGCTTGTCCAAGCAGTTTGCTTTGTTTTCCATATTCATTCTCAATCTGGAACAACAATACCAAAAATTACCTCTATAATTAAGCAAAGACAGTGAAAATGCAGAGCATCACGAAGAACTGAACTATTGCAGCAAGTTAAGATTTATTTAATCTATGCCCAATATTTAAGAAATGTCTCAGATGACATGACATATGTTTATTTATATATTAAGAATGATCAAGTTAAGATTTTTTTATTACTGGAGAAGTAATTTTCTTAATAGGCATACTCATTCAATACTCACTCCTTGATGGAACGAGGAGCACACGGTAATTAAGGAACTACTCATCTCCCTACTGCGTAAAAGGCATATAAGCACAATTATCTTTTTTGTATGGAAAGAATAATCACTTATGTTTATCTGGTTAAATGGAGAAAGAAGAGAAAAACTGGTTTCAGTTCTTTGATAAAAAAAAGCATATTCCTGTGTCGTGATCCTTGTTATAGGGATTAATTTCAACCAGTTAAAGATTACTATCCAGATTTAGATATGCAGGTTTCGGAAAGAAAATGGTAATCAAGATCCTGAATTTAGATGCTTAATTGCATAAAGAAATTCTACACAAACACTGATATTATTAGAAGAAAATTGCAAGTCAAAGAGTTGGAAAATCATACCTGAGATAGAATAATTGGCCCACCCTGAGACTCGAATAAATTATTATTTTTCATCAAATCCACTATTTTTTCAGCAAATCCTTGCATTGCCCTCTGCAAAGACAAAATTGTAGTACCATTAAGTAATTTTCACTAGTTATTCAGATTATAAGTGAAAAAATTATGAAACTTGAGACCTTGAAAGGCTCATTATCTGTTCTGAAGCTGATGCCTGGAACATACTTCAGCCAAACAGGAAACCCTCTACATATAACACACAGCAAAAATTTAATAAGCAGAGAATGGAGTCCTATTGTATTCCTTTCATTTTTCTCTCCATCTTTATATTCTTCATGCTCAGGATTTCATCATGATAATTTGGTTGGATGGCTAGAATTATAATAATATAATAAGACGCAATGAACTAAACTTATCATCATAGTCCTTTAAGTTACCTTAATCAAATCATCACCAGGTATAAAACGACCACAAAATTAGAGTACTAATGAACCCATTTGAGTTGAATTAATATGGTGAAAGTGAAGGAAAGAGATACCCAAAATTCCATTCAGCACAGACATAAGGTCCAATTCTAACATGAGCATAGAGCCCTGCTTTTTGAATTGTCTTTAAGAATCTGACCAAATCATATCTTCCTTCAAAATTGTACTGTGAGCCCACCAACCATACACACAAAGTTAAATAGTCAATAAAATGGTCAAATAGCCAAAAAGACAAACATGGGAAATATGAAACAGAGGAAGAAAAAATAATCAAATTGAACTTTGAGCAAAATGATTTCCCCCAAAAAATCAGGAAATATAGTACAAAAATGGGAGAAGTGGAGTACATTGCCAGGAGAAGGCTCATGAGCATTCCAAAAGACATAGGTGTCAATCACATCTAATCCTCCTTCTTTGGCCTTCATCATCAAATCTTCCCACATCTAGAATTACCAATTCACCAAATCAAAAAAAAAATGCAAGAATAAATAAATGCAGGAGAAAGAAAGACCCCAAAAAAATTAAGAGATAGTGATGAGATGACAATCAGAAATGTACTTCTGGGGTACTTCTAGGGTAATGTAGGGAGCCAGAAATCAGTATTCTTCTTTGACCATTAATCAGTACAGCTTTTCTATCGTAGGTCACACTGCACTGAATCACTTGAAATCCCAGAAACAAAAACACCCAAAACATGAAAAACACTTTCGGAATAAAATGGGTTCTCATCTCCTCCCGCTTCCCGTTCATTCTCCTCGTTTTACAGATCTCTCTCTGCCTCCTGCAAGCAGAAGAAAAATAAGAATGTCGACGACGAAGAATTTGAGACAAATGTGGAAGGAACAGATGAGAAAATCGTGGTCGTGGTAACCGGTTGCGGTCGAATTTGGCTGTCACTGCAGAGACAACCCCGCCCCTCTCCCTCTCTCTTTCAGAGCCCCGCACACACACTTCTCTCTCTCTCTCTCACTCTTCGGTGTGCAGATCAGAGAAGTAACTTAAGCAGATTATTTTATATACAAATATATATAGAGCATACCAACATCAAAAAAAAAAAAAAATCACACAGCTTGCGGCAGCCGTCCACGTATGTCAAGGTTTCATCACTGCCTATCTTCGAGAAAAGTAAAGATGAACAGAAAATCAGACAAAAATCACAGCACAGGAGGAGAGACGATGAGTGATACTGGGTATATTTTTTTTCATATTTTTAAAGTTTATTTTTTTAATTAATATAAGGTATTATACTAAATTATTAAATTTAAATAATAATAAATATATTTTATTTTGTTTTTTCAGCACAATCATCCAAAAATAATCCCAAATACCTCTGCTATGATTCAATAACCCCAAATCTTGTCAGGAATGTTTTAAATATTAATTTTTTTATTATGATTAAAATAATTTTAAAAGTGATATAAAGCAGAGGTTAAAATATTATTTTTTATTTTAAATTTTTAATTATAAAAATAGATTTTTAATATTTAAAGTGAGATTTGCTTTGTTGAACAGTGCTAAGCACGCGTTGTTTCAGATTTTTTAGTCAAAAACGTACTTCTCGTGTACCAAAAAGTAATATTTACGAAAAACAAGTGGCAATTTTTCAGCTTTATTTTACATAATTTCCATCTTATTTTATAAAATCGTTACCCATTAATATGATATTAAAGACATTTTAATATTAGTTCGGCCTTTATCTTTTAACTTTGTTCTTTATTTTTATTTCAATATTAATTTTCTCCTATTAAAATCTTTCAAAATTCATGATATCATATAAAATATTAATGTATCTCTAATGTCTAAATTCTTTAATAAATTAGGAAGCCACTTTATTTAAAAGTCCATTTAAAAATTAATTTAATTTTTATTACTTAAAATTTAGATCTTACACATCATAATAAAATAAATAAAATATTTAAAAAATACATAACTCGTTCCCTAATATATCATCTGAGAAAGTATTTTACTTTGTAATCTGTCTCGTTTCATGCCCATCTTCTGTGGAGGAGATGATGTGCTTATAGTGAAGGATGTCATTTGGTTGGCAGACCTCTGAATCAATACGTAGATATTACGATTCTTCGGTTATAAGGGGTGTTGTGTATATAATTGTCGACTTTACTTATTAGTTGGACAGGAGAGTTTTGATTGTTAGATCAGTGTGGTAACTGTCAAAAACTGTTAATTATATATCTGTTATTAATCTTTTAATACTTTACGGTTTGAATCACGTTTTTTA
>JAOVVI020006223.1:0-15810 GCA_028571085.2 Nepenthes alata | reverse complement strand
TTTATCTCTCTCTCTCTCTCTTTTTTTGGTACATTTATTTTAAATTTAATAAACTTCATATTTGGGGAGTAAAATCACAGATAAATTACGAAAAAATAAAATAAATAAATCGTATTTATTTGTGGAACCCATCTTGTAATTTGTGTAAATTAGTTTCTTGGTTGGATAAATTTGTGCTTTTTGTAATAAATCTCCCAAGATTATGAAGTTGAGTGCAATTTCTGCTTACGGCATATCTGTGTTAGTTGAAAAATTGCATTATTAAACGAAAATCGATTAACTATTGATTCATTTTCTATATAAAATCTCTTGGAGAAGAGGTGAGGTGACTGTCAAATGTATGTTATAATATTTATGTTGAAAGTCATTCCTCCAAATTTAACCAAATATCAGCCAAGAGAAATTATGTACCTAATCACTGTTATATTTTCTATTTAATAGACTCTTAAGGACTCCTTTGGTTATGAAAACCTTTTTAAAAATAAAAAAAAAATCACATTATGTATGAATATTTTTGTCGTAATTATGTTGAAGGTCATAGGGATGATGCTCGAGCTTGGGATACACAGTAATTTATTACTCAGTTTCCAACTTTTAATGGGAAAATTTACATTTTTATTGTATATTTGTTTTTTTTTTTAAATTAATTTATTTTTTTCCTGTGGGGGTGGGGGGTGTCCAATAATAAAGGAAGGAGAAACAGAAAAATTGAGAGAAAGGGATGGAAGTAAATGAGAGGAAACAAAGAGGTACAGAAAGTAGGGAGCAATCAATACTCTGGCCACATTTTGCTGGGAAAGGGGTAGCTTGTAAAGTGGGTTGGTCCTTCAAAGCCAGGCTTACTTACTACCTTTTCAAAAAAAAAAAAAAAAACCCCCCACTAAATTGCTTAAGAGCATTTCTCATTAGGAGGTCCAACACCTAAGTGGAAATTTCAGAGTTTGGATGACAAAAAGAATCTCTCTCAAAGGTAAAAAAAAAAAAAAAGAAAACAAAAAAAACAGAGTAAATTTGCAACAAGCGGTGTAAATTGATTGATTTCGGTGATGTTTGGTATAATTCGAGCGGAGGAGACAGAGATGACCGGAATGTTTGTCCGAGGCGGATGAACACAGAGACGGGGAGCTCCATCATTGGATACTTGGGTCGCTTACGATTCTAAGGAGCTGGCTTGAGAAGGTGGCTTACATCTGGTGTTAGTGGCGACGGACCATCCGGTGACACAAGGCAACCATACATGGCGCACGGCCGGTGGGGTAATTATATTGTGACAAACAGATTGTCCCTTTCCTAAGATTGAAAAATGCCATTAAGATACCGCGGCGGAGCATGTTGAGTTTCACCATCAAAATTACATTTGAAACTAACAACGAGGGAATAGGAGGAGAGAACAGCCTTTATGAAATTAATGCACAAGCAGCTGAGTATCACATCTGTAAGGGCAAATTCTACTGCCCAATAACCAAAACAACAAAAAAAATGCCACTATTGATCTCATTATAATATATATATATCTCGATCGACCCAACAGCAGAGAGAATGGTGCCCTATTCTAGTCAAATGGCCACGATGGATCATCAATTTTAAGCTGAAGATTAAGGGCACCAAGCTGGGTCGAACTGTTTTTCTCCCGAAAAATCTCATCGTAGGGAAAAAGAACCTGTCTACTTATAAGCCAAGTGCCAGTTCTTTAATAAAGTGATGCAGTGATGTGGGATCCCACCCAAGATTATTGTTCTTCACTCCATAATTATTGCCGCTTTTACAATAAAAGACAAATAAACCACACTCAATGGTCTTTGTACTTTAGAAGCCACAATCCGTTTGTGGGGGCTCCGTACAGCTTGACACATCACTTTCTGGCAAAAATTTACCCACGATGGGTGCAAACTTTGAGTGCTCTTTCGCCGATGGTCCATAGAAATATGACTCAGGAACTATGCCTTCAGTGGCTCTTTGGAGTGCATTGTCTATGCCTCAAGTTCCTCGTTTGCTCTGTAACTTAAACCCCCAAATAGCAACTACTCTAAATCACCATTTCCCAGCCGAATAAAGTAATGAAAATATGGCTGGCTATTCGTTTTTCTGGACCTTAGTTTCCTAGTGTCAATAGCTAATAGCTCGCTCC
This sequence comes from Nepenthes alata, assembly GCA_028571085.2. NCBI lineage: Eukaryota > Viridiplantae > Streptophyta > Magnoliopsida > Caryophyllales > Nepenthaceae > Nepenthes > Nepenthes alata. Next base: position 13,682 of record JAOVVI020006223.1, on the reverse strand, counting down.
ATGCCCGACTAATCTTCAGCTTCTTGGATACAGAGCCAGACCTTGGTCCCCACGGCCCATAATTACACGAATACAACTCAAACCATACACAGTTCCTTTCTGGATCCAAGTACAAGTCAATGAATCATCAGGCCCCACTATTTAAGTAAAAGCAAATGCTTTCGTTTTTTCTTTTTTTACTTTGGTATTAAGATTTAAGCAGTCTATATAGAATTACAGAGTTCAATTTCTTTCTTTAGATGATATGAGTCGCATAGAGATCTGGTCACCTGAGAAAAGCAAGCTACACATTGCATGCATGCACGCTGCCAATTTGGTTATACAAGAGATGGTGGCCCCTTTTTTTTTATTTAAAAAAAAATCAATAATACTGGAGATGACAGCAGCATCAATGGTTCACACAAAATGAAAGAGAGAGAGAGAGAGAGAGAGAGAGAGAGAGAGAGAGAGTAAACCTATGCTTTTGGAAAGAACGAACTGCAAAATTGGGTAGTCACCATGCAAATGGTGATATCATGTGACCGAGAATTGACCTTCTCTACTAGGGTCCCTGGTTGCCTGCCTTCAACGGGTCCCTTACCCAAACAAACTTAATTTCCGTAAGCCAGTTAATCTGCAACCCCAGCGCTTGGACTGCTTAGAGTTTCCAGTCCAATTTAAAATGGAAGAACTATGAGGATATTTAGCATCATTCAGATCATGGCACCATATAACAGAAGCCCAAGCTAGCAGTGTAACCGAGCTCGGCCAGGATTCAGAAGTGATTCGGACATTACCCATCCCTGCATCAAGTATAAAACTTGCCATCCATTAAAAGGAATAACCATTTTTAATAATTCACAATGATATTGATGATAAGATCTCTCCAATATAGACAAGAAAGCAGGCTGAAAAATGAATGCCCTCACTGATTGGTGAGGCTCATTTATCATCTACTGAGGAATCTATGGAGCACACATGCTTTCCCCGCACATCTACCATTTAGTTGTGAGAAAAATACTCAACAGGCTACACCACAAGAGAAAAATGGTGCAGCATGGACGGAGCACATTGTTTTCAGGAGACTGGAGAGTCCAACACCAACTCCACCACCCCAAAAAAAATGGAAAAAAGAGGAAGAAATGTTTGCAACCAACCATACAGACAACACACAGCAGTTAATTTTCTTTTTGTTCGTTTTAAGCAAAAGCAAATAAATGTAATCTAAGTTCTGCTTTATTATTTTATTATTATTATTATTATTATTATTATTTGCTCTGAATGCTCACAGTAAGATGGAAGTTTATCCCCTGGAAAATAAAAGAAAGGGAAAAAAGGGTACTGTGGAAGAATGTAATAGGGCATTCAGTGCAGCACTTTCAGGAGATCCAAGCATAAAAATTTCCTTTGCAAGTTAATAAAAAGATCATGTAACTCTGGCATTTTAGAGAAACTGAATCTTAAGGGAAACTAGCTTAACCAGATTCATATGTATTCTCGAGATGAACCCTCAATATACTAATGGCCAATTACCTGTTCAGCAGCTTTACTCTTGAACAGCCCATATGCAGTTGACACCATCTCACATGACTTTACTACTTGAGCCTGAGCACCGACTGATGTGTCCATGGAATCAGAACTATCATTTTCATAATGCTTTCCAGGATGGCATCGATTATTATTGGCTGAACGAATTAAATGAAGCAGCAAATGACCCTGTAACAGATGAACTTTGATAGTCAATTGGAATATACAAGGGCAAATTTAAAACAGCAATCCAATTACTCACATGGAATGCTGCTTTTAGGATGTCATCAGACTTCGCCTGATCCTTTAACAATGCATACACTTTACCCTTTTCAGGGTTATATGTAACCACATAATTCTCTTTCTGCCATCAGAAGGGAAAATATACTTCAACAACATGGTCAAGGATGCCAGTCAGAAATTTTTTCACAATTTACTGCATTTGAAACATAATGGGAAAATTGTTGGTGCATTGAAGTGCCCGTTTTACTTTTATAATAATGTATACCTCAAAGAGAGGCTCCAAGGAAAAATATGGTGCTGGTTCTTGGAATGCATCTTTGAATCTAGGTCCTGCGTACTCACAAAGTTTATTTCGAAGCTAGGGTTCAGGTATTAGAGGTAAGGGCATAGATAAGCAATAGGAATAGGAAAGATCAATACCTAGTACAACGGGCCTGTCTTTCAGCCATGGAAAACTCAAAATAGTTTCCTTCATATTTCCATCTTCTAATGAGGGAACTTGACCTAAAATAGAGCCATTTACACATCAGTGCATATGCTTCATCTATAGCATTTAATTAAATTCACACGAACTATGAGTTACAAGGCAAAATGCAATCTCAGAGTAGCACTTCTTCTAACCTGTCTTTATAAACGACTCAACAGCTACTGTGAATCTTGCCCGGTTTAAAGTATGCAAAACAAGAGACCTTACCTGGCAGCAATGCAACATGAAAGAGTCAGGCAAGACTGCCTTGATTTCAAGCAGATGGAAAAATGGAAAATAGACCATGGGAGCCACCACACCTCTTTATAAGAACTGAAGATATATCCACAGGACAGGAAGGCAAAGGTACTAAACAAGGATGGATTTCTTTTTGAAATCATGAGACTTAGTCCAGTACCAAGCTTCACAATAGAGCAGAGTTGACATTCATCAGCCACAAAATATGGATATTCTCATGGATACTATGAAGATTATCGCACTAATAAAGTAATATCCACGAAACAACGAAAGTAACATCACATATAGTGATCCAAATATCATCTATGACAATCTTGATCTTTTGGCTTCTTAGATTAACATATTATTTTGTCAATGATACTACTGACACAGTATTTTCTTTCTGGAGACAAGGGAGAGATACCAAATATTTTAATTCCATTGCCTCTATCAGTTATCATCCAAAAAGAGGAAAACACGGAGTCTGATTAAGCGAGAATACCGATCTAGTGCAGTTTTCATGTCAAGCTGCTACAATGAGTAAGAAAACAATTATTGACAGTTTGTGATGTGATCTTTTAACTTAGACGTGTGTTTGCCACAGGATTTATAATGACTTGTGGCAGAAAACCTATAGGTATGATATTTTACATTAATCTTTCTTTCTAATACATAATATTACACTGGCAACAAAACAAGGAACCATATTTTTTTGCCAAGGATAGACAACTTATCATAAGCATACAGAGAGGACAAGGAATCTCACAAGGAAAAAAAATTTCAATTGAAATAATTATGAGTGGTTATTGACCAAAACCTTCTTAAAATAGCTTTATAATCAATGAAACTTTCAAACTACCCAACTATCCCCCCAAAATCTTCTTGTTTCATTGTGCAACATAGTGCTGTCAAAACTGCTAGGCGAGCTAAGACACTAAGACTCCATATTGCTTAGGGCGCTAGGCGAGGCACTAGCCCTAGACAAGTGAAGCGCTAATTGAAATATAATAATAAATCTACAAGTCATGCAGTAAGATATTAATCAACACTCAAATAACTAAAAGTAACAATAAATATACATATAAATAAGTATTACATCATTACACATCACGTAATCAACAAAAGTACTAGTTTATAATATGTATCTTCTAGCACATACACAAACCTAAGATGCATTAATTCTAATTATCATAAAAATTCACTACACGATCCTCATCACCATTATCATTATCAAATAAGCCCACATTAAATCCATTACAAGATTTGTAGCCATTTGTTTCCTTTGAATCAGCCTCTTTCTTCTCTACTCTTATTACTCAAGAATTCATAGGCTTTGCACCTACTCTCTAAAACTCGAAGCCTTCACTTTTGCTCAAGATTTGTTATTCATGACAACAACCAGTAATGGGGATGATAAAAATGGTGCTTTTGTGTGGTGCTAGTGAAATGATAGAAAAAGGGGGGTTATATTGTGTAGAGTGTTTCGTTGGAAGGGTAAATATATATTTAAAAGAAATATAAAACTATAGTTTTTTAAAAAGTCAAGGATATTTTAGGAAAATTAACAATTTTTTTTTAAAAAATGCATTTGAATGCCCGGTTCCCTTGTTTTTAGAGCTTGCCTAGACGAGCATCTTGCCATTTTGCCTCGTTGGACATGGTCCAGGCACCTGTTCCTTGCCTTGACTTCCCGGGCACCTGGGTGAGTGCCTGGGGCACCTTTGACAACAACAAACATTCATTCCCTTAAGGATGATGTTTGCTCTAGTTGCAACCACTTTCAAACACGTAATCTAAATGAAATTGTCTCATTATTTGTGAAACAACAACTTTGACTGATCATACGCCCACTTTTACAATTCCTCAGGTTGGAAAGAAATGAGCCATGTTTTTCTCCTAACCTACCACGTAAAAGCATCATTTAGAATAACATCGAAACAGAACTATCATCATGATTACCATTATTATATCCCTTCTATTGTTTGCACCATTGAAGAATCCCTCAGAAGTAGATCTTTTAGATCAACTTTCGCAGTTTCAAATACATGAGAAGCATCATATAGATTTGGTGTCTTTCCAATACAATTTGTTGACAAAACAATATTGATGAAGCAAATTAACATAATGTCATTTACGGAGTCATCCCCATCTACTCTAATCTTTCTCCTCAATAGAAGATCCGTCCTAGTCAAGGTAACACCTTGTTCATTGAACACGCTTTGTATCATATCAATAGTGTCATTTGTGAGGCTATACTTCATCATTGCTTATAACAATTTTCACCTATTGTTAACCAATGCCTTTGTTTCATGAATATCTTTATTTTACGCATGATGTATCCAAAAATGTCTAACAGTGATTAACCGCACAATACTTCTTTTCTCAGATAGGCCATATGAAGAGGGGGGGATTTAGCTTCTTTCATATCAGAAATGGAGTCCCATCGAAGCCTGACAGCACTAATGAAACAACACAATAATCCAAATAATTAAATTTCCTCTAGCTTCTTGTTTAATAAATATTAACATCATAAACAAAATAAGCCTATCAATAAAAAATAGGAAGGAACAGAACAAGCCAGCTGAAGAAGTAATCATGTATGAAAATATATATTTCTTCAATAAAAAATAAATCTCCAGACACAAAAAGTGAAAATATATACAGAACAATGACAAAATTTCAACAAATTTCATTCATATTAGCATAATTCTTAAGACCCTAATTGAAGAACATTGGCCTGCAAGAAGACAACTGTAGTTTGACAAATATACCAGATCTGCAATGTTGCTAACACATTCCCCTTTAGCAGTGACATCGCCAATGTTTTCACCTTTGGCAAAGGCTTTGTAGATTGGAGTGCGAGTTGATGTTGATGTGACTGCAGCAACATTCTGTCAGATAGTAAGTTAGAACTTGAAGTACAAACTAATACTATGATACATGTCAAAAGATTTGATATATGACTAGTTATAACTTGACACCATGTTGGACACATCTATAAAGGCATCATGTCCAAAGAGGTATCAGATCTCATGCCTCTAATTCATATTTTAGATGACTAGGAAGCTGGCAGAGCTAGCCAAAAACAAAACTAGGCTCACACCTTCATCCAAAATACAGGAAAATTGAAGCTCACACTCCCATGTTTCGTGGATATGATCCATGAGTAATCTCCGGGCTGATATGCAATCCCTTGAAAGGATTATGGATGACTTCAAGTGTGTAACAGTTTCACAATCAGACATCCCTTTTAAATAAATAGATAAGGAGTCAGGCCTCCCGCTACTAACAGTAATTTGCAGCATTGAAGGCAGAAATCCCACAGATTATTTTGGCAACCACAAATCTCAATGAATCCAGCAGCAGGCCAGCACCAAATGTTGATTGGCAGAAGTGTAGAAAAGATACATGGTCAGCCAAATTACTCTCTGCCACGCAGGAAGAGATCAACTAATATTGCTAATATTTGACAAATAAAAGTTACTGTAGTGACTTTACGTTGCCAAAGAAGATATTAGAGGACATAAAAGCAAATGAATACTGAAAAGCTATGCTAGCAAAAGAGTGTGTAGACCAAAATTGAGGATGGAGAGGGAGGATTGAATAACAGATTACATAGCCAGCAAAATGGAAGCCATCATGAAGCATATTTCAAGAATTGCAGCAAAATTTGAAGTTTTATGGGTTCTTTGGATGCATACAAAATACTTAAAGAGGGGACAATTCTGGAGAAATTCCAAGAGAGGATGCTGCTTAAGGTAGGGAAAAGAATCCGAAGCTTGAAAACATTGTGTGGCATAGAATTCACTTGAAACGGGAAGGAAGATAGTAAATTAATGGAGAGTTCTATAGGAAGGGCATCTGGCACATTATGAAGTTGCAATTCTTGTGTTAACTGGAAGGGCATCTGGCACATTATGAAGTTGCAATTCTTGTGTTAACCAGACAATGCAACACCAATGAAAACCAAGTGTACAAAACACAGCTTTATTTAGCTGCTGATGGCTGGAAAGTTCAGTTAATCAGAGGGGTATTTCTGTTTGGAAATGTTATCTTGATAAGTCATCAACAGTTCATTTTCAGAATGCCCTTTCCTTAAAAGCCATACAACAAGGAAAACTGACGCAGGATAGGAGGAGCAAATAGAAGACCACAAAAATGGGAACAACTACAACCATGGCTTATAAGAACAGCTATTGACAGTTTATTCTTGTGTTGACTGGACGATGTAACACTCATGGAAACCAAGTGTACAATACCCACCTTTATTAAGCTGTTGATAACTGAAAGGAAAGAAAATTGGAGAGGTACTTCTGTTTCGAAATGTTCTCCTCAAAAATAGCAGACAAGGCATCGACAGTTAATTTTCAGAATGCCCTTTCCATAAAAGCCACATTGGAAGGAAAACTGAAGCAGGATAGAAGCAAATAGAAGACCACAGAGATGGGAAATAGAACAGCCACAGCTTATAAGAACAATGGAAGGAGAAGATCCAAAATACAAGCTAGAGGGCACCGTTAGCATATGCTCTCTCTACCCCATATGGTATGTCTTAGTTGAAGATGGCCAGATTGCTACTGAAGGAATAGCCCCTCCAATTTTACTCGTAAATCTGCAATTGCAAAAGTCAAAGTTGGCCAAGTACTTCCTTTTTTGCCTTTCAAAATAAAAAAAAAAAAATTGTATTTAGCTAAGTAAAATAGAAAGATAAATTTAACAATGGTTTATCATAGGTGATGCATTCTAGGGATTCTGGACTCGGCCAGTGCGACAGTCGACTTGTGGATGGGAAAACCATGGACACTGGAATTCAAAACCTGCACAACACATAGATCAGAGGGTCACAAGGGACTCCTAGAGCTTCTCCCTAGGAAATCTCTTCGAGACTCAAGTCAACATCCATCCAAATAGTAAGAAGAGTGAGAGGATAAGAGGGTTGTAGAGTTAGAAGATTGTGATGGGCAAAACAAACCTGTCAATCTGAAGAAGGCGAGAAAGAGCAGGGTCCTGTGAAGGCACCAAGCTAGGCCAAAAGTTTTAGAAGGCAAGAGGCAGGCTGAACCAGTGGTTTGTGAAGGCGAGAGGATGAAGAGGTCTATAATAGCACCGAGATGAGTCAGTGGTCTAAGAAGGTGAGAGTCGCAGGGGCCAATGTTGTCCACGGAGGGGTTTTTGTTGACTGGCTGACGTTTGGATGACCGAAGGCAGCACATTCAGCCAAGTCTAGCATGGCTGGAAAGTGTATGGCACCACGACCAAGCTTTTGGCGAAGATGAGGTGGCACACGGGCGGAACCACCTAGGGGCCATGGCTACTGTTCAAAGAGTTATTTTCAGGGATTCTTCCTTCCAACTTTATGAAAGAAATTGTCACAGGGAATCAGGATGCCTAACTGTTGTACTGGTGCTAGAAAACAAGTGACAACGAGCACATCAACCTTCAAGAGGCAAGAGGACCTGGCCTGAATCCCATTTTGGGGGTTCATGGAAGGAGCTCTCTATAAAAGTCTTCCTTCATACGTTTCCTCTGGAGGGTCAAAAGAACTGAGAGCTTTTCGAAAGTCGAGTCTGGATTTTTATTTGTTCTTGTTTTCCCTTTCCTTTTTCTTTGGTCAAGTTCCTATTTCATAGAGTAGGATGTGTGCAGGGTAGCCTTCCCAATGGCCAAAGGCCTCTCCTCATAATCTAAGGAGTCTGTGTATCAACCATGGAGTTGATTTCTAGCTAAATCACCTTTTTTGACCGTCATGACTCCTGCTCATCAGACTGCTGCGCTATGTCTTTTTTAATCACCCTTCTGGCCACTATTGCTGCAGTCCTTTTTAGAGGTTAGAGTTGTCTTTCCTTTTTCAGGGGTTATTTTAGTTGTCTACAAATTTAGTGTTCTTTCTTGGGATAGGCTCTCTTTTGGAGTAGGTCACGGTCGGCTCAAGGGCTACTCAAGTCCTACCATCGATCCTGTAAAGCTCGGAAGAGCTTTCCAGGAGAACAATTAAGCTAACCTAGACTGATTTTGTTCCATTTGGGGTTCCTCTGTCCTTTGTAGAGGTTGAATGAGTTGGATTTGGAGATTAGCGGGCTTGATCTAGAGGTTGGCCCAACCTACCCTTTGGCCAAGCTGCCCTAAACTATTTCAAGAGATAGGCCGGCCTATTTTACATGGGCCTTTTTGCCTTTTGAGGCTGTTCTGGGGCCTCCGTAGGGCCCTTTGTGCCCAAACCACTTCTAAGTCAGATTCAATGTGACCAGTTTTGTTTATGACCAATAGATTGGAAAAACAGAGATTTAATTTGGGACAGGTTGAAGAATACTAAGGAGTAAGCCAAGACACGCAACATGAAAGGGAGGGAGTCGGAGATACGGAAAGAGAGAAATTACAAAGTTCTCAGCAACACCTGAGAACAAAAGACCAACTTGCAAAAGATATCAGAAGGGTAAATCAGAATAGTTTGAATATGCAATAAAAAGCAAGTTTACAGAAGAAAGACGTGCTGGTAGTGTTGGCAACTACACCCTTAGAAATGAACAAATGAGCTTCACGTTTTATAAAATTTCCTGAGGAACCCATAGGAAATTCAAAGATTATGAACAGCTGAGCTTTCGATTATCGATGATAATACAGATGTGTTCATTTCTGTTCTCCATGATTGAACTTGAAAGTATATACATCTTTAATGTCTACTTTGTTACATGAAACCCATAATGGGAAACATCAATCCTCACCCTTTCCGATCAATTTATTGAAATAATAGACATATGACAAGACCATTATACAACATTTCACTTTTTACTTTCACGTTAAACAGCTTCCATTTCAAAATGTAGCACATCATTTGGCACGGTAGGTAAACAATCAAATCAACTAATTACAAAACAAAGTAAACAATCAAACCTTTGCAACATTGGCAGCACAAGCCAAAGGAAGAAAGAGATGCGGAACAGCAGCAGTTGCTAGCTCGACCCCAGCACCCAACTCCATTAATATATCACCAGCAAACCTAAGCTGAAAATAAGTTGCAGGAGAACAATAGCGATTAAAAACTGAAATACTCTGTCTGTATCTGAGTGGTGTATGATAAGGAGTGAGACCTACTTGCTTTAAATCATAGTCAAACTTCTTTCCTTGCCGAGCAAAGAGCATTTTCCCTACCCTGCCAGCACCATCCTACAAATATAACCAGTCAGTTCATGATGTTTGTGAAAATGAAAATTTCAGCGTCCCACACAAAAGGAAAGGATGTGCATAATAAAGCACTCTGCATGATTAACACCTTAGTGACTTCAACTCTCTGGCCTGCACTTTACCCTAAAGTATCTGTCTTGGCACCCGAAACTTGGGCATGCATATGACACTTGAATTCTTTAAAAAACTGTGGATAAACCCATATAAAATTTGGAGAATAGACTAGTCTAACAAGTAGACACCTACCCATATCCAACACATACCCGAGTCCACATAATTTACTAACACATGTTTTAGTTTTCAATTGTATTCCATATTCATTGGGCATCCTTTAACTTGGTTTAGATCTTAGTCAACAATTCTGCTAATCTAAGGAAGCTTTGTCACCTCCGCATTTAGAACTTTGCATTATTTTCTTTATTGTTCAATAGTTGCAGAGAAGAGACACCCATCTACATGATTTGTGCACTAAGCCACTAACTATAAGCCCTTGTGCAGAAATCTGCTACCAGTTTTGCAAGCATTACAAGGCAGGATACTACAAACTCTTTGAACAGAAATCATGATGCAAAAATTAAAAAGGAACTGTCAACTTAGATGTTGAAAAGTTCTAGTTATTTTATATCATCTTTAAATTCAAGCATTCTCACTTCACAAAAAGTTTTAAGATAATTGATGCATTTACCTTAAGGATCCAGTTAATTGCAACAGCACCAGGGGCGGCTTTGTTTCTAGCTATCCCAACTGAACTCAACAGTGTCTGTGTAGTAAAAACACCAATGGCTCCACCGAAGAAGTGCTACAGAAAACAGTAAGATGTTATCGCATTTGAATTTTATCAAGTATTTGAGGGATATTATATATTAGGACCAATATTATATGTGTAAGAAATGCATGAGAGGGGGGGATCAAATTTGAGGGCTCCTCCTCACATATAAAAGAGAACAACATGATCTCATCAAATTAATGAATAATAGTTATTAATGAATAATAATTCTGGTTCCAAGCATGACTTCTGCTTCTTCGCAGGGTGAATCAAATTAGTAAATGCGCAAGGGTAATTTTCAAACCTTTAATGCTCTCCATGACATGTATGGAACATATGAAGGAGTGACACTGTCAGGGAAACCTTCAGGGACTACATATGATCTTATAAATGTCATTAACTCCTGCATAAAAATTGATGGCATGATTACATAATGCTAATAGTAGCAGTGAACTCATTATTTAATACAGACAAACTGAACATTCCATAGAGCCCCAGAAACTGAAAGAACAACTATACATCCATTATATAATTAAAAGATAACATTCAACAAGCTAAAACAATTGACAATTTATGTTATGAGTGCTCAACAGAAGCACCTCCCGCTGAAGGAGAGTATCTGCTGATCACAGAAACTACAACAAATAACCTTTTCTCCTGCCTCCGACTCCAGATTACCATCGTCAAAGCAATTATGGTAGCTCTCTGATGGAATAATAAATATTTCGGCCATTCAATTTTGCTCAAAAAATCAATGGCACCAGCTTTCAATTGAGTCCCAAACTTTGGAATATTCATATTTTGGTCATTAAACTTTGCTCCAGTCTAAATTGCACACATCAACTTCCAATTACTACGATTAAGTCCCTGACTTTTATTTTGCATTGAATTTCACACAAAAACCCAAAGATGCACGAGTACTCACGAAACTTGGGCAACCTCGTGATGAAGACAAGGGAAACATTTTTCCATGGGTTACTAGGTGTAATGAGGCATTCCAACAGCCCTACCAGATTCTGACATTCAATTTTATCCTGTTGACAAACATGTCTTCGTACAAGTCATCAATCATTATTCATCTTGGGCCAGTAATATTTTTTTTATAGCAGGCTCAGGTCAAGCTGCCAACTTGGGTGACCAGCCCAAAGTGTCATGACACTCTTAAGGAGCATCCTCCTCAGTCCTCCAGCTTTATGTATGAAAACCTACCGTCCCTTTACGAAGATCAATCAATTATCAACCCAAAGTCTCAAAATCTTTCAGCCTTTTGGAGGCACTAACTATGGACTCTACCCATGAGGAGCACCGAGTTTAAATTGGGCATGGGCACTCCCTTAGTTGCCTATCCCCAAAATTAGGTAAACTCATCCATGAGTACTATCGTGAACATCAGCTTCCCATTTCACTCTTCAAGTTGCATCGACAGAGACTTGGCATCACCAAGGCTTTACCTTTGAATTCACAGCCTTCATGCTGCCGCATTCTCGTTCCAACCCATACCCAATCGATCAGCTTCAATTTTAGCCACGAAGTTATGAGTGGTGCCCGTGTCAACCATAATGTAGGCACTCCTTTCATTCACTTGAATTTCCACTAAGTCTATAGATTTTGTGGATGTCTAAGCATACTTCTCCATGGCATAAAAGAGGTGAACTATGCCTATGCAAGCTTGGTCTCCATTGTTCTCATTGTCTTTTGACGCTTATTAATCACTTCTCTCTTGTAGTGCACTCAAAGATCCTTTGTGCAATGCTACCTTATGCAACTTGTCACATAGGAAATATCCACCAGAAGATGCCTTCTTACTCGCCAATGTATTGATACTTCACTTGGAGTTATAGGAGTTTACTAGTGACAATTTTTTTGAAAGCTATTTTCCCCACTCTTGGCATTGATTTCTGATTTATTAATGCTGGATGTGCTATACGCAGGATTCTTTGATAAATTATCACCATTCCCTTGATTATGGTTGCCCATTTCAATGGAATAGTCAATAAGATTTTTAGCTTCATTTTGTGCGAAAGTCAAATCTTATACCTGCTGTTTAAATAACATCGTCTGAGCCCACAGCTACAAGTTATCTTTGAAATAAAAGAGATAATCCTTGTCAAAAATGTCTTTGGTATCTAACATGCATCCGAAAAAACTTAATCATAGTCTTGATTGTCCCCATATACTTAATCTATTTTAGCTTCCTTCATGCCATGAATTCAGTAAATTCAGGGTAGAACTGTGCCATCAACTCTCTATTGAGGTCTTCCCACGGGTCGAAACCCAATCTCCCCTAGACAATTTCCTTATATTTGGTATGCCACCACAGTTGGGCATCTCTAGTTAGGTACATTGTTACCATGGAAACCTTGAACTCATCCGAATCCATTTTTGCAGCCCTTAATATTGTTTCAGCTGGATTATGGGTTGATCATGATCATACTGAGCAGCAAAAATGTGCGCATTAATTGTTCATTTTATGATGATGGAATTGAAGGATCGGTTTTTATGAAATTTGTGTATATTATTTATTGATATTTTGGGGAATGCATTGGATTATGTAATGTTGGCCTCATGAGCTGATGGTGCAGCTGGTTCATGGCATACGATGAACCGACTCAATAGGTTGGTGTTGGGGCACTACATCAATGATAAGCACTCTGCTATATTTGTTGCATAACTATTTAACATGGTCCATGTATAGAAATAGACATACACAAGCATACAAGGGGATGGCTTAGTGCATGAGGACCCCACATCATGGAATCACTCCTAACGACCTCACCATGCATATGCCAAGCAGACTAATTAGTCAATTGACCGAGAGGTCAACATGTGCTTGATCATGGCAGATATACATACCCTCATAAATCCACAAAAATTGAACATTTAGGATGAATTTCACATGATGGTATTCACATGCAAAAATTGCGGGCAGAGTATCACTTTATTTGCATAAACTAGACATACTACTAGAATCACAAACAAGCAGATAATTGTTTTTTTGGTAAGTAATCAGAAATAAATCGAAAATACTTATATTTGGGTAAATAGACAGGCAGATAATTATTGCACCACACAAACGCATAAAAGCATTGACAAGACACCTCGCCTCCTTTGGGTTAGAGAAAATTGAACGCAAAGTTGTAGTCGTAACTTTAGTATTATAACCATATGTAGAATATTAACTGGCATTTTCAACAACTTCACCTAGAAATCTCTGACACAAAAAAAAAAAAAAAGCAAATTGTGCTAACAAGGAAAAAACGTTGAATTACTACGGCCCCAATC
>JAOVVI020006222.1:0-15811 GCA_028571085.2 Nepenthes alata | reverse complement strand
AAACATGTATTTTCCACCTTGGATCTCAGGTGAACAGTATTAGCGCCCCTTTAACGGGCTCGGACACCGCAAACGGGTCAAAACATGCGAGATCGGACCTGCCGCCAACATATATTCATTCTTGGGGCGTGGGGATTCACATTTTGTGGTCAATTTCATGCTACACGGCCGGGAAACGGAAAATCACCAAAATCCCGTGGGTTAGGGTTTCGGCGAAACCTACCCAGGCGAATCAGACACGATTTGGATAACTAACTACATTTTCCTTTACCCATACTCATGGGTTTCACGATTCAAACATCAATAATGGGTATCGACACAAAATACCCACACAAATCAAATAAAATATCAAAAGAGAACGAGAAGTGGGTATGAGAACACTTGCCTCGACGCATGCTTTCACTTTTATACCTGACTCTCGGACGTATCTGGACTCCCAGGCTCGATCTCCCTCATTCTCTCTCTAATTCGCCGCTCTCTCTCACTCTAAAAACCCTTGGCCACGCGAAAAATGAAAGGAGAGAATGCGTGACAAGTTTTTATACTACGCCTGCCACTTGAGCGGCTAGCCGGCGACCGCGCCACGGTCAGTCCACCGCTCGAGCTTCGCTCGAGTGGCCAGTGGGCGAATCCTCCACTGAATTTTTTGGTCGAGCCACGGCTCGAGCGCCCAGCAGGCACAAGTCTGTTAGCAGGGCTTCAGCAGCCCGAACCCGAATAATTTTTTTCAATTTTTCTACCGATGTCAACCCTTAATCTTTTCATGGGATTAGTATTGATCATCAACATACTAATCACCTCATTAATATCAGGTTTTTAAATCCAGAACCTCACAATATATATATATATATAAACATAAATATATTTATATCATTTAAGTCAATCATATAAAGATAAATATGTCTTAAAAATTAAATAAAAAAATAATTCAGCACATAGTACTCTTAATATGTATATATTTGTACAAAGCAAATCCACTTAGAAGATCAAAAATATTCCTAACAAAGGGCGCAAAGCCTTCAAACATGCCAAAAGTGCGCTCTACATGTGTCATGCATACTATAGTATCAGAAAATATTCAATCAATAGTTTCATAAATAAACAATATCTAAATTTTCTAGCAACACATAATCATAAATCTTATAAGTACGCCCACAAATAATTATCTATTCATAAAAGGATCTAACTTGTCGTGACCTTGGCCACAAATAACATAGATAAATAAGGAATTAAATTTTAACCTAAAGTTAGAATGTGACTCTATAACAAATATAGTTAGATAATCTAATACTATATGACAAAATTTAAGATCCAAAAACCACATCCGATGATGACTTCAAGATAAACCACCACCTGATTATCAAATATTTAAAAATAAGAAAAGGCATTCTCAAACTAGTATCTAATCTTGTGAGTAATAGGCATAATGGTTATCAAAGTGACAAAAATTGTTCTAAACAATAATTATATTAGAATATCAAAAATAAGATAGTATCATCCTTAAACTAATCCCTTAGAAATATTCTCTCAAAGTTACGGATAGACTCTTATAAGTGATATCCAAACTGACTATTTTGAAAAGTTAGTAAAGATAATAATAAGAGTGGTTCTAACACTCAATAAAATATGTATAATTTATGTAAATAATCTTGAATAAAATATGTGAATAGAGGATAATAATGATTGAATGCTAAAATATTAAAATGTCAAAATATCGATAAAAATATACAAAAATTGTATGAAGATATGAAAATTAATAATTAGTGATGATCTCACCAAAAGAAGTCAAATAACGAAGATAAAAAATCATTTACTTCTACATAAACAAAAGATATATGCTATTATTTATAACCAATGGGCGAAATAAAATTTACTTTTTCTAACTCATTAATATTATATTCGATCTTTAATTTATACATAATACTAAGTTATATTCAAATATATTATGTCAATTCTCTATAATATTTCTTACTTAATTAATATGAAAAACTCTACTTCAAAAAATAAATATATAATTTTTTTCTCATATTTAAAAAATAAGTTATCTTTATTAAAATCAAAGTAAAAATTTTACCAAATATCTATATAAAAGAGATATGTAAGGATAAGTTTTCAAATATTTCAAGATTTTAAGATAATATATTTAAATTAAGGTATAATATTTTAAAATCTCACAAAATAAAAACAAAGTTAACATACATTCAATATAATCTTAAAACAAGTATGCAAATACCATATACATGAATATTTGAATACTAATTTTTAGGAGTTTTTTAAAACATTCTAGCAATAAAGGAAGGAATATGTTAGATGCACTTATATTAATTTAGATTTGCCAAATATTTACTTGAAATCACTTCAAATTCGCTTCATTCTTTTTTCTCTCTCTTCTTCCATCTATTTTCCTATTCTTCTCACCATTCTCAAAAAATTCACAAAAAAATCAAAAAAATATCCTTAAATAGTACATTTGTGCACATGCATCAGTTATGTATAGATCAGGCGTAAAGGTTAATTTCTTTCTATGCATAAGTGCCAACTAAGTACATATCATGCACAAAGATATTTGAACAAATACGCATGAATACTATCATATGCATAGTAGACGTGACTATTTTGCCTTAAATACGTTCATGAGTGGTTCTTAATCCCACCAAGTGTCCTTTCAAGCAATTTTTTATTTTTTTAATCAAACTAAAACTTTTTCATAAAATTGTTACTTAATTAAATTAATTAATGACATCTTAAATCATATTTGATATCCGAATATTACATAACTAGTTCCAAGATTTTCAAAAGGGGTAGGTATCAATCACTAAATTCACTCTTATTATAGATATGACAGCATGACGTGTGCATAAGACTTCTAAAATAAAATAGGATTCATGAAATTTTAGAATAAATCTTCCTTCTATGGAATTTATTGATTAATATTTTTAGATTTTGCCTTTCTATCATCCACCTCATCATTGCCAATGATCAAATATGTAGGAAGTGAGTTCACTCACCACTTTAGAAGTTTATTCAACTGTTAATTTCATAGCACGATTTGTGGGTCAATTTCTCCCTCATCTTCAAGACCTCAATTTTTATCAAATTTGATATCAAATACTAACCGATGGGTAGCGAACACCCAAGGATCAATTAAAAGGTCAGTTTTTATGAAACGGATCCAAATTCAAAGAAGATCCAAAAATTCAGTTTGGTCTGAAAGACCAGATTGGCTTAAGAAACCCAAGGACATAGACGCACAACCCAAATGGCTAACTTAGCCCAAGAGGCTAAGTTGGTCCTAGAGGGTCGAGAACCTAAGCTCTCGTCCCAAGAAATCTGAAAAGCTAAATTGAAACAAGAGATTGATTTGGCTTTGTGAGCTCAGGGACATATCACTGAAAACCCGATGACTAGTCTCGAACCAAAAACCCTTGGAGAAGGCAAGGACTCATTGAAGGATGTAGACTTGCCTAAGACGGAAACCCCTAATGAAGGCTAAAGACCTGCAAAGCATGAGGACACCTGGAACCCAGAGTTCGCGGACTTGGCTAAGGCCAAGGCCTTTACCAAGGATGAGAACTCTGAGCGATGCTAGATGGCATGAATGCAATCAAGGAGCGCAGTGTGATCGAGGATGCCAACTCAAGGTTAACTTTTATCAGAACACGTGCGACCTCTATAACACGCAACCTACACAGAGAATGACAACTTCCAGTGCACGAGTAATGGGACATCTCATAGAGTCTGTCTGTGTGCACGTGACCTCTCTGACACGGTAAAATGGATACTACAGATTTAGTGGCAGGGCGACCTGCACACGCCATGCCCACGTGGGTGCTCCACATAGGATATCTAGGCCACTATATGAGCATTTAAGGACAACCTAACAAAGGATCTGAATTATCCATCCTTCATTTACGCATATAAAAAGAGAAAAGAAATAAGTTTCCACCAAGTGTTATTTAAGAAAGTACTTAGAGATCCTTATAAATGGGCTTAGTCTTTATGAAATGTAGTCTTTATGAATATAATTGTTCAATTTAGATAATCTAAGTTTGGATGTCTATCCATGATTGATGGTGTTAGATTTGTTCTCTCTCATCTCTTCCTTTATCTTCCAATTTTTCTCTTTTTCTAGACGCTCATCATTCTTTATATAATTATCACTATAGCTGCCACTCATTTTAACCCCGATTTATATCTCCACACGCCAAAAAATATTTTTTAAAAAAATCTTAAATATTCATTTAATAATATAATAAATATAACTTAAACTTTGATATATAAGTTAAAAAATATATTAAATTTTTTTTAAAATCTCTCAAAAAATTATTTAGTTGATATAAATTACTAATATAGACAATTTTGTTGGGATTTTAGGTCACTTCCGGAGTTAAATTTTTGAAGTAGAATTTCAAAGTAAAATTTTTGGGGTAAAACACAAGACCATAGTGGTTTTACTTGGCCAGAATGGAAGAATGTGGGAGTGGTGTTTGCTCGACTAGAATGGAAGAAGACTAGAGTTGTTTTCGCTTGACTAGAATGTAAGAAGATCTGGAGTGAAACTTTCGGAGAGTTTTATAAGGTTGGAGAAGTGAAGACTTGCCAAGTGATAAAGTCACAATGAAGGTTAATGGATGACAACCTGTCTGTAAAAGGATAACCTGTAAAATTTGCGCAGATAGCAGATTTTATAGATAAAGAAGTTAACATTTAGAGCTGACAGCCGTTTTACAGAATAGGTCAACTGCTCCCGACAAAAAGACGTCTTATAGAGTAGGTTACAGGTTTTCCAGTGCACGCCACCACCTTGAAGAAGCAAGTGGCCACCTGGAGCATATGTATATATATGTGTGTGTGTGTGTGTGTATTTATACTGTGCAAATATGTAGAAAAAGTGATAGAGGTGTGAAGAGCAGCGTGTAAGCAGTGAAATGAGAAAGAGAAAAATAAAAGAAAGAACACAATGAGCAGTCATTTTTACTATTATATTTTGCTCTTACTCCGTCCTCAACTCTATTAGAAAATACGTAATATTGTAATTATGTCCCCTACCAGGTGGAAATTTTTTTTTTCGGATATTTTTCTATTATATATCCCCACACCCTCTCCCTCGTGCAGTGTGTGGCAAACTTGTAATCAAAAACCCTCACAGACAATTAATGAGGCGGCAGGCTTTCTGTCATTTTCGATCTCAGCCCTTGCTTTTCGTCTTCGTCTTGCTTTAGTTTCGTCTTCCTCAAAGCTCCTTATGATTTCTTACAAACTCTCCAAAGACTTGTGTAGTCAGGGTTTTTATAACTAACACTTACATAGTAAAATTATTTGTGAACTAAATATTCTATAATTTTTTTCTTTTATTTTGAAGAGAATTTTCATATAAAAGTATATGTATTCCAATTCTCTCCTATATCTTTATTGTATGCGTAAGCAATTGTCATCTTTGTCCTCACGATTTTTCATACAGACCGATATTCCCTTTCTCAACAAATTAAATGTGTCATATAAACTGTAACAGATATCTAAATTTATAATAGTAATATAGGTAATCTAATTTAAATATTTTAGAAAGATAGACAAATATGAGTATCCTTATCATTTGACATGCACACTTCTATCCATCGAACTATGCATAAGAAATCCTGCCAATTATTGATCCTAGCTAAGCTATTTTTGCATAAATAATTCTCACTAGCTAAGCTATTATTAGTGGATACGTGACAATCGACTGTTAATTATATGAATGTTCTCACATAAAATGATAGTTTGTTGACTTATTTATGGACCTTGATAAAGGTTTATGGTCCTGTTCATATTTACATATACTAATAATCTAACTATTTTAAAAAGTTAATCTTTTAAAAGGCGTGTACATCCAAGGCAGTCCTTGATTGAAAGAGCAGCAGTTTATTAATTTAAAAATTTATAGAAGTGGATGGAAGGCCATCATCTGCAATATTTTTAAATTTTAGAGTAAAAACTATTATTTTTCAATTCTAAATTCCAGATAAAAACAAATTGATACCCTGATTTGATGAGTTATTTTTACAAATCAAACGTTTCATATTTATAGATTAAAGTACAATGATTTAAGTATATCTATATTATTTAAGTGAAAAATATAATAATAAAAATATTGAACACTGTAATCTAATCTACTGAAAAAGCCTTACAATTACTATATTTACTCGTAGGGTTTCTACCGTATGATGTGTCTAAGTGTCTTTGTCATATGTGTGTCATGTGTTATTATATTAATTATCTTTTAGTAATTGATTATATATTTACTAAAATTGAAGTTTTCTGACGTTCAAAAAACTCACTTCACGTGACTTTCTCCCTTATGTATAAAATTAAAGGTTGGCTTGAAACCTAAAAATCATTAACCGACGCAAAACAATACAAATAAAATCACTTATTGTGTTTCATAAATTTGAATTGTACTATGGATTAGGGGGGCGTAAATTAAATTTTTATGTTGAGTCGATATGATGTGGATCTAATCTCCATAACTTCAAACCTGAACCCTGCACAACACTACTAAAAACGAGAGGTTAGAGGATAGTGAAAATTGTTCCTATCGTATATTTTTCGACTCTCAAATTAGAAATCTTTTTAAATATATAGAAAGATATATGGATAATGCATATAGCGGTGGATCGAGTATTCTGATGCGCCATACAGATGGGTAGTCGGAAGATGAACCCGATTGAAAGGCGGTGGCTTGGAGATTCACCCGACTAAGATGCGGCTTGGAGGTATGGAAGGCGGGCCTCTTGGATGAAGGGAGAGATCCCTAAAAAAAAGATAAATCCTCTGGGATTGAGGGCTGAATTCCTTTGATGGAGGGTTAGCATTTCCTCCATTTTGTATCTATGTTCTGGAGCCTTCTTTTTTTCTTTTTTTTTTTTTTGCTAGGCGTAAGGCTTCCTGGAAGGACTGATATCTAGGGTCTACCTTCTCCCCCCTCTCCTCTTCCACAGGAATGAAGGGGTATTTATAGAGGTGGGGGACAGCTAGATTATTTTTATTTAGTGACAACCGCTAACAAACAAGATAAGACGAAACAGTTATATTGTTCTGACGGGTTGGTTACAGTAGGTTGCTTCAATGTGTAGGAAGTGGGCGTTGTACGGCGGTTATTTTACAGAAATTTATCCAGTCGATTATGGTAAGTTATATGGTACATGGGCTCGCTTTTTGGGCTGAAATTGTTGAGCGTCCTTGGGCTAAATCAACATGTATTGCCAATTAGGGCCTACTTAGATGTTTTCTGGACTTTGAATTATACTAAATTTTATTGGGTCTTTACTTCATTCGTAGTCCTTCTTTCCGAATTAGGTTTATTGAACCCATCACTAGGCCCCATACCAGGTGGTTTAAAATTTTCAAATCCTTGCATTCTTCTGATGGGATACTACCTGTAGATCTGGCTTTGTTGGCCTACCATCTTTGAGAAATAGTGCGTCAAGTTGTCATTATTGATTTCTAGTGGCCTATGCTAGAACTGATAATATTTGCGATCTCACTATTCTTGTGATGGGAGGTTGCGGCCACGAGGTTGCCATCTAGGCCTCGCGACTACAGTTGTCAGGCTTAGGCGAATGCGTCTTGATTGGTCACGCTTGCCCCGCCAAAAGGAGGGTCTAGCACTGAGAGTGGGTGGTTATCAGCTAAGCCTTGAGGTTATCGTCGCCGAGCTTTTATTAGCCTAGGCTGTCATCCGCATGTACCCGCCGATGGTTGGTCCTATTAAAGGACGTTGTGGCTTTCATGCATCTGGCCCTAATCCGTTGGCCATTATTGACTGATGATACTTGTCCCTTCAGGAGGGAGTTATCGCACGTATACTGAAAATCTCCCTAAGATTTTAAATTCGACAATGCATGGGCTACTCGGTGACAGGATCAAGGTTAAAATCCGACCTCATATGGGCCGCTCAATATGAGATCGAGGTTTAAAATCGACCGTCTCTGGGCCGCTTGGTTTGGGACCAAGGTTTGTTGACAGGTGAATTAAAATTTACCCTACTTAGGGGTAGTCTAGATCACTCGAAGATATACAATAATATGTGAGCACTCATATGAGTAGATAAAATGATTATACTATTAATTAAATATGATTCAAGTCAGTAGTGTGATGCATGCAAAACTCATCTGGATTCGATTTGGAATCATCATTGGTGTTCAAGGTAGATGGCGTGCTGTGTTCTTGGAGTGGCGTGGACCATATCGCTCTTAGCTTTCATCGGTGCTTAATGACTCAATCGATTTCTTGGCTGCTGTTAGGCCTTGTCACTTGTAGCCACTCAGACTATGAGGTTATCAGTCTACTAACTTTTCTACGAATGCTAGACTACCTCGATTACGTTGGAGTTGTGCAGCGGAGCCCCCAACATTCAAGGATATTGAATAGATTATGTACAAGGACTTGTTGAAATGACAGATACTCAAGCTGATGTTGAGCCCCCATACTAGAAGATTTATATTTTGAACTTCTGGTATGTTTAAATGAAAGGGATATTTATATTTTGTCCGCCTCCAAATTATATGCATTAATGAGTATTTAATGCAGAGCTTCTTGAGACTTGCGCTTCACATGTGGTACGACAGGCTTGGCCAAATATGTATGGGTGCAATATTGAGGGAAAGCACGTGGTGATATGCCCTGACGACAAAGTATCCACTGGAGTGGGAATAATTGGCTAGAGTGACACTTGACTAGAGTGAACAAAATACCGGAGTGAAAAATTTCAGGATTGGCCAAAAATACCATAGTGAAAAATTTTGAGATTGGCCAAAATTTTCGGACTGAAAAATTTTAGAATAGGCCAAAACTTACCAGACTAGATATGGGCTTCGGCGGTTTGGATCTTGGTTGCCAGAATGAAGCTTGACCGGCTTACTGAGAAATAGGGCACCGGAGTGGACTGCGGCCGGCTGTGCGAGAGAGGAAATGCCAAAGTGAGCTGGGACTGGCTGAATGTGAGAGGAAATACCAGAGCTGGAACCGGCTGAGTGTGAGAGGAAGTCCCGAAGCTGGAACCTGCTGAGTGTGAGAGGAAGTGTCGGAGCTAGAATCGACTGAGTGTGAAAGAAAGTGCAAGAGTGGCACTGTGTCTCTAGGAGAAAATGATGTTGTGCGCCAGTGGAGGATGGTCCTCGCATTGGCCACGTTGCTGGTCACAGCGATAGTCACCGGCGATGGGGAAGGCAGCAACGGCAGTTCACACGAACGCCGTCAGTGCCCTCTTTCTCTCCACCTCGCCTCAAAATTTCAGTCGATCACCACAAGTTTGCCACATGCGAACACAAGATCGGCATCTGCAAAGAGGAATGAAGGATTTACCTGCCTCGATTTGTTGATTTTCCTCTGATGATGGCGATGATGAGACGGTGGGTCTTGCACCTAATGATTTCACGATTTCACTCCTCCTCTTCACATCGCAGCACAAAATCGAGGGGGAAACATTGAGAGGGCTTCGTCGGCCTCCGATCTGGGTGGCGTCTTCTCTAACAACGGCAGTGGCTGCCATTGCTCGCATTGACTTCTCTGTCCCTCTTCTCTTCTCTCCCTTTTTTTATTGTGCCGCTCGACGCATTTTTTCTTCTTTTTTTAAAATTACATATATTATTATTATTATTATTATTATTATTATTATATTAATAACAACGGGAATGCTCCTTGGATGGACATTCCGTCCGACCCAATTTTATGAACTCCACGAGGGCATTCTTGCCCTTTGCCTCACTATAAGCCGAGTGCCAGCGCGGTATAAGGAGACCACCAGGGCCTAGTACTAACTGGAGTGGAATATCGGATGAGGACTTTGGGCACAGGGTGATTTTTGCTTTACTGAGCTTTTCTTTGGCAAAGGGTAAGTGTTTTTAAGCGCCCAGGTCATATTTTCTGTGGCCATTCTGACTATTGATTCTTCTAAGTAGAGAAGCCTCTTTTTCTGATTTTTTTTTCTCAGGTGTTAGAGACCGATGTTGGAGGAAAAGTCCCCAGCATGACATCTTTTGACTGGCCCTACTGTGTCCTTGGAGTAGGCTTATTGCTCCAGTGAGATAACTGGCGAGTAGAGGTCCAAATAGTAAATTATCCTCTTGTGCTGCATAAACTTCTTTGTGATCAAAGTGGTTGCCAACCATCTTAGGAGTGGCGAGGATGTTACCCCTCCGAACTTTCATCCTTCAATTTGGGACCTAGTCAGCTTTCTACCTCGAATGAAATCCAATTGTTAGAGTCGACTAAGATTTGGATATCAGGCCGATATGTTTTCTAGGCCAGGCGCTTTCTTCATTTCTTCTCGGAGTCGCAGTGTAATATCCTAATTTTTTATCTAATTTAATTGATATTATTTATTATTTTTTTGGACAATATGGGTGTTGTTGCATCCTTGATTTTAGGTTGGTGTACTGATTAGAGAGCCTTCAAATTTAGTGTTTGGGTCTGATCTCGATCAGGTCTGATCTCTATCGCTGAAAACTTGGGATCTGTACAGCATAAATTACAAATAAGAGATCAGTGGTCGGTAAGATATCTCCCATAAAAAATACTCCGACACTCAAGTCAAAAAATTTTCACAATAAACGGAAAGATGAGTGCACGCTTAGAGGTGCGAAAAAGTCTGCAAGACGTTCAGTGAGAGTGTGAGGATGCAAGAGTGAAGGACTCGTTGAGCGATTTGTGAGAGGCTAAGCTCCACATATTACACTACAATGAGTGGCTCACTAAAGGCGCTCAAGAGAGGCTTTATGAGTTCGATTGAGTGATTTGGGATTCAGATTCAAAGTCAAGAACTCTAATAGAAGAGGATCCAGAATCTAATCCCTTCTTCTGTAGAAGGAGTAGGAATTTATAGGCTCCATGGAGAGGAGCCTTGGGCACGAGAATCCTCCGAAATGTGACAAATGGGTATTCACCATTTTCTGACCTCTGGCGGTAGCCTGAGGAGTTAGTTATCGCCTTGCGAAGGCGTGGAGACCATCACGGTGTGTTGGCCACCCTTGGCCTGCTGCTCGCACGAGGATTGGCTGGGCTGTTTTAGGGGACAACATGAGCTGCGATTGGCAGCATTGACTCCTTTCTCATTGACTGAATTTCTCTAGGTTGGCACCTGCCACCTGCAACCGCATTAATGGGTTACAGAAGGCGCTGATTGGCCATTACTTCTGAGCTGCCACGTAGGCCGTTAGGAAACTTGGACCTTACTAGTTGCCTGGGTTGGCATTTCTTGGATTGGGCTTCACTGTTCTTAGGTCTCCTTAGAGTCAGATCCAATAGGTGTGATAAAAATTAATTAAATATTATGAGATTCTGATGAATGATCGAAATTACAGAGCAGTACCCGGAGTGCACCCATATTGTTATCCGAATACCGATTTAGACTTTAGAATAAAAAATATAAAAATTAAAAATATATAATAATAATAATATATAT
The DNA here is from genome assembly GCA_028571085.2 of Nepenthes alata. Lineage (NCBI taxonomy): Eukaryota > Viridiplantae > Streptophyta > Magnoliopsida > Caryophyllales > Nepenthaceae > Nepenthes > Nepenthes alata. The sequence continues at coordinate 4,371 of JAOVVI020006222.1, read as the reverse complement.
AAGTAAAAGAAAAAAATAAACAAAAACGAAAAAGAAAATAAGAAATTGGATTCAAGGGGATTGACAAGAGAGAAAGAAAAGAGGGGAGATGAGAGAAGAGAGAGGGAGTTCAGCACGGCCGTCGTCGCTGCCGCTGCCAGACTTGTCGACATAAAAAATAGAAGTTGGTGAAGCCCTCTCGGTGGTGTTACCCTCCATTTTGTGCATCGGTGGAAGTAGAAAGAGGAATCGTGTGTCGAAGCCAAAACAGCTACCATCCGTTCACCACCGTTACTAGAGGAAATCGATGAAATTGAGACAAGTAAATCCTTCTATTCTCTTTGTGGATATTGATTTTAGAATTATATGTACCGATTTTAGAAAAAATCGGGTGAATTAGGAGAAAATGGGGGAGAGAGGCGGTGTGCAACAAAGGGTTGCGTAGAAGATAGAGAAACAACGGTGACGTCTAGCAAGAATGGCGCTGTGTGGGTGGTCGTCGGTGGCTGGAAGTTGGTCAGCGGCGGCAGACGGAGGAGGCCGTGCACTGGTGGTCGGTAACGGCGTGCGGCGAGGGCCGAACAGAGAGAGAGAAAATGGTGTGGAAAGAGAAACGACATAGGAGAGAGGGGCAACGTGTGGGATTGTCATTGGCAGCCGAGAGAGGCATCGGTGGTAGCGGCGTTGCGTGAGTGGTCAGCAGTAACCGGAGAAAACGTGTGTGAAGCCGGAGGCGGTGGAGTAGAAGAGAAAAAGTAATCTGATAGAGAGAGAAACGTGTTGTTCGGATATTTTGGGATATGTTTTCTTCAGATCTGCGAAGTATAAAATCGAGGCAAGGAACTGTAACCCATTTTCTTGGTCTGATTTAATATTTGATATATTTTAAATTTTGGTTGGAGATTTTACTGACATACATGTTATTTTTTTTTACTCACATGTTTATTCTATTTATTATGTATATGCATGTATATTTTACCAGTTGTTCGATGATTCTACGCTGATATTCAAGACTTGGGGGATTCAATGTATCATGAATTATATTATATTTTCTAATATTTTGTTAATATTTTATATCGATAAATATACCCAAAGTTTCTACATTATTAAAATTTGAGAATTATAATTATAGTCTATTTATATTAAAGTCCATGATTATATACATATTTACTTTTTATGGAAAAGTATATGTTAAAGTCTAACACTTAAATCCATATAAATATGAAAATATGTATATGTATTCTCAAGAATATAAAATTATGAATCTGTATCAAGAAATTAAAACTCTATAATCTATTATCTATTTTGATATTTTCTCCTAGAGTGAGAAAATCAATGAAAAAGGATTATAAATATTTTCATAAAATTTTTAATATGAAACATAAAAAGAAGTCAAGAAATTAGACCAATAATTTTTATTTTAGATGATAGTATTCTCTAACACACCTTAAAATATTATAGTATAGATCGTTATCTGAATAAGTATCACTGTGTAATTTTAGTCCCGTCTACCGATAAATAATAGGTAGTACAATCCTATTTTTGGGATGTAAATAAAGAAGAAAATCAATGAAAAAGAATTATAAATATTTTCATAAAATTTTTAATATGAAACATAAAAAGAAGTCAAGAAATTAGACAAATAATTTTTATTTCAGATGATAGTATTCTCCGACATGCTTTAAAATATTATAGTGTAGATCTTTATCTGAATAAGTATTACTGTGTGATTTTAGCACCGTCTACCGAGAAATAATAGGTAGTACAATCCTATTTTTAGGATGTAAATAAAGAAGATAAGACCTTTGATTCGTGTGGACTGAATACAATATATCCTGTCTTCGGGATATAGATAAGTAAGAAAATATTATTATATTGTACAGTTTTGGCCTTTGATTGTGTGGATTAACACAATCTAGATATCAATCACACGTTCCATTAGTTAGTAATGCCTGCTAGTCCTGATCCCTGATTAATAAAATTTTTTTAAATATTTTAGAATTTAAATGAATTAGATATAAAATGTGAAAAAATTAAATGTGTTTTAAAAATACTGTTTGATCATATTTTATGTTATATATATATTATGTTCCTATTCCGTTCCTTCGATTTTTCTCAAAGTATATTGTATTTACTTTTTTATTTATATTTATACCTTATTGAATGTTTGGCTTATTTCCTTATTATTTTTACTAAACTTAAAATGAGTAGAAAATGTAGGAGTTTTTACCCAGCTAGTTAAATCGAAGATTCAGAAAAGTTTAGGCTTGTTGGTTCTTATGTTTAGGTATTGTTATATTTTGGACAGGTTTAGGTTATTTTGATTTTTGTAGATTAATTAGTTTGGTTTTTGAATATAATTTTTGGTATATTATGAATTTTCAGGCGATTTTATTAACCCGTGTGGTATTTTATGATGCCTAAAACCGTCGATATTATGTTTGATCATGGATAAAATTATTATTTTATACTTGATTATTTTGTAAAAGTGAAATAGGATGTTTCACATTGTGCATGTTCAAAAGTGTATTAGGAATGTGTTTTTGCTTTAGTGATATTGTTGAATATGTATGTATATGTTGGATTGATATTTTTGTAAACATTTTTTCTTACTAAAGGTCCGGCATTGTATGTTTTGGATCGGTGTTGGAGCCACCAATGTTGTGGCTTGATTTTGAATTCTGTGTGTGTTTGTTGTTGAGATATATATATTATATATGGGTATTATATAGGTTTGTATTAGTCTGAAGGTCATTTTACAGCTAAAATTTTGTTAGTTTCCTGTTAAGATTTTTGGGGTCGTCACACGTACTATGGGCAGTTGAAGAAAGAGCACCAAGTCTTTGATAACTACATCGTACGCAAAGTGCCTGAAGTATTTTGAATGTATTGTGCATTCGAGTATTGATCTTTTTTATGAAGAGTGACTGCTGGTCTCATTCATGGCTATTTGCAGGATGTTCAGGAGTGGTGGTCTCATTGGCAAGAGCGTTCGTATAAGTATTAGTGTTAATCAACTTTGTTTTTATATTTTTAGTTGTAAAGTTGGTCTTTTGGTCGCTTTCTACAGATGTCATCAATATTGCGTTTCACAAATTTGAGTTATTTACGGATTAGGGGGCCACAAATCGGATCTTTATATTAGGTCAATCTAATACAGATTCGATCTCCATAACCTCAAACCAGAACTCTGTACAATACAACTGAAAACGAGAGGTAAGAGGACGGCAGAAATTGCTCCTATCGTATATCTCCAACGCTTAAATTAGAAATCTTTCCAAATATATCGAAAGATATATGGATGATACGTGTAGTGGTAGATCGAGCGTTCGAATGTGCCCTGCAGATGCGCGGCTTGGAAATGCACCCGACTGAGAGGCGGGTTGAAGGGATGGATAGCGAAACTCTTGGATGAAGGAAGAGATCCCTCGGAAAAAGATAAATCCCCTAGGATGAATGATTGGATTCATTAGATGGAGGGTTGGCATTTCCTCCATTTTCTATCAATAATTTGGAGCCTTTTTTCTTTGTTGGGTGGAAGGCTTTCTGGAAGGATTGGTGTATATTTATAGAGATGAATGGCAGTTGAATTATCCATATTCAATGACAACTGCTTACGAACAGGATAAGACAAAACGGTTATATTGTTCTGACTAGTGGGTTACGATAGGTTGCTTCAATATGCAAAAAGTGAGCGATTGTATTGTACGGTGACTATTTTATAGAGATTTGTCCAGCCGATATAGTAAGTTGTATTGCATATCGGCTCACTTTCTGGATCAAAATTGTTGAGCCACTGGGCTATCCTTTGGCTGAATCAGCATGGCCTTCCAATTGGGGTTTGCATAGGCATTTTCTGAAGTTTGAATTATACTAAATTTTTATTTGGCCTTTATTTTATTTATGAGTCTTTTTCTTGGATTGAATTTATCAAATCCATCACCACTCATATAAATATATAATATGAGTTTTAGTTTTACAATTTTGTTAAAAAAATTATATTATAGGCACAGTATTACAGTCATATCATTTAAATCGTGGCAACTAATTCATAAAACCTTTGCTTTTTATATCCTTCTCTCACGTTTCAAACCGGAGAAAACTCTTAAGAAATAAAATTATTCTAAAATCGTTTGTGATGGGATAATTTGTGGACTTTGTGATTTTATGATACAAATGCAACATGGGTTAAGAAAATATATAAGAAATAAAGGATGGAGTAAAAAAAAAAGAGTAGAGAAAAGCTTATACCACTTGCTCTGGAATTGCCAGCCTAACAAACACAGAAAGAAAACCCTAATTGGGAGCTATATTTGATAGAAAGTAAGAATTGATAAGTTCATTGATTAATGTGATATACAATAATTTTTTTAAAAATTACAGTAAGATAAT
>JAOVVI020006221.1:0-15811 GCA_028571085.2 Nepenthes alata | reverse complement strand
TTTAGTGGTGTGCAGGACCCGCACTCAGCGAGCGGAGCCGGATCGGGTCAGCCCAGAAGAATCCGAATCTGTTCGAAATCGGATCCAGGTACGCATCAATATTATAGATTAAATTTGTGGTAGTGTTCGAACTTTTTTTTCCAAAAATATTATATTTAGTATTTTTTTGGATTAAGTTTTATATTTTTCTCAAAAAAAAAAAAAACAAATGATTTTCATTCTTACGCCCTTGAATCCTCCGTCTGCTTCGCCTTTCGGCCCATTCTTCCCTTCTCACCTGTGGAAGCCGAGTGTTAAACTAAACAGCGTGGTAATCGCCGATGATTTCAGTTTCTGGGATTACTCTTGCGAAACAAGTACTACAAAGCTTCGAAGGAATGGTTGGTGGCTTGGTGGCCTGTTGTGATGGAAGGCGGACAACGCACAGGCGAATACATACCGATTTGTGGTGGAAACGGCCAGCGGTTTGGTAGAACTATGATTTAAGCAAATTGGAAGAAGATGATTCTGACGGCGCTACGTCAACAAACAATATGCTTGCTTGTGGAAGAGCTATATGAGAAAAATGCAGATGATTTCAGACAAATGAGTTCTGCTCAAATAGTTGTCAAAACCCTCCTTGATAACCCATCTTCCGTGAGATCGAAGTTGCAAGCCAAGCAACTACATGCCCAAATCATCAAACATGAAAAAAAAAACCCTATTCATCTCACCGCCGTTCTTTCAATATATTCCAACTTTGACTTGTTGCAAGAGTCACTCAATCTCTTCAACATCCTTCACTCACGTTCAAGTCTTGCTTGGAAATCTATTATCAGATGCTACACCTCTCATGGCCTCTCCCTCCTTTCCGTATCTTCTTTTATCCAAATGAGGGTTTCTGGAATTTACCCAGATCATAATGTCTTCCCTTCAGTGCTGAAATCTTGCACATTGTTGAAAAGTTTGAGGCTTGGTGAATCTATACATGGGTGCATTATACGTCTTGGTTTGGATTTTGATCTTTACACGGGTAATGCTCTCATGAACATGTATTCTAAGTTGGAGGATTTGCACCGAAACTGTGAGACTAGGATTCAGCCTGCGAATGTGTCTGACGAAATTCCTCAGAGAAAGTTGGGCAATGTCTGTAGGAATAATTTATCTAGTACGAGCACTAGTTATGATGTGGCTCATGAATTTGAAAGAAGGATGGCTGGCATTTCTCCGACGGTCAGTCCGAATCCTACTATCTCTCATAAAACTCAGTATGTTGGGAAAATTGTTGATCAGTTTGGTGGAATATCGAGGGGCGAAACGCCTTCCAGAGAAGCTAGTAAAGTGTTTCAGAGTAGCATGAATAAAGTATTTGAGATGATGCCAACAAGGGATCTGGTTTCATGGAACACTGTTATTGCAGGAAATGCACAAAATGGGATGTATGAAGAAGCTTTGACAATGGTAAGGGACATGGGAAATGCCAACCTGAAGCCCGATTCATTTACCGTGTCTAGTGTTCTTCCCATTTTTGCTGAATACGCAGACATTGGTAAAGGTAGGGAAATTCATGGTTATGCTATCAGACACAGTTTTGATTCTGACTTGTACCTAGGTAGTAGCATGATTGACATCTATGCAAAGTGCACGCGGGTGGACGAGGCATATAGGTTGTTTTGTTTGTTGTCCTATCGTGATAGCGTTTCATGGAACTCTATGATTGCTGGGTGTGTTCAAAATGGTCTCTTTGATGATGGCTTGAGATTGTTCAGGGAGATGCTAGCAGCTAAGGTTCAGCCTGGATATGTTTCCTTTTCAAGTATAATTCCAGCATGTGCTTACTTGACAACATTACACCTAGGGAAACAGCTCCATGCACAGATACTAAGGTGTGGATTAGACAAGAATGCCTTTGTTGCTAGTTCTCTGGTGGACATGTATGCAAAATGTGGCTACATCAAAACTGCAAGATGCATATTTGATGAGACGGAGCTTCGTGATATGGTATCATGGACAGCCATGATAATGGGCTATGCCCTGCATGGCCATGCCCACGATGCCCTATCCTTATTTCAAAAAATGAAAATTGAGGGAGTAAAACCAAATTATGTCGCTTTTGTGGCTATTTTGACTGCCTGTAGTCACGCTGGGTTGGTGGATGAAGCACAGGATTATTTTGATAAGATGGTTCATGATTATGGGATTTCTCCAGGATTGGAACACTATGCTGCTGTGGCTGACCTCCTTGGCCGAGTAGGAAGGTTGAAGGAAGCTTATGATTTTATCTCCAGCATGCCTGGTCCTACAGGGAGTGTTTGGTCCACACTTCTGGCTGGCTGTAGAGTTCACAAGAATATAGAAATGGCTGAAAAGGTTGCTGAACAACTATTTAAGGTTGATCCTGAAAACATGGGAGCTTACGTTCTCTTGTCAAATATATATTCTGGTGCGAAGAGATGGAGAGATGCGGCCAAAGTCAGAATAGCTATGAAAAATAAGGGAATGAAAAAGAAACCAGCTTGCAGCTGGATTGAGATGAAGAAAAAGGTACATGCATTTGTGGCAGGAGATAAATCTCATCCAGATTATGATAGAATAAATGATGCTCTGGAAGTTCTACTCGAGCAAATGGAAAGAGAAGGATACGTCCCCGACACAAGTGAGGTTCTTCATGATGTTGAGGAGGAGCTTAAGAGGAGCCTACTATCTAGTCACAGCGAGAGACTAGCCATAGGATTTGGACTTATTTGCACTCCTCCTGGAACAACAATTCGTGTCACAAAGAATATTCGGGTGTGCACGGACTGCCATACTGCAGTCAAGTTTATATCAAAGATTGTTGGGAGGGAAATTATTGTGAGGGATAATAGCAGGTTTCACCATTTCAGGGATGGAAAGTGCTCATGTGGAGATTATTGGTAATGTGTCAAAGATGTTGGGAATTATAGGAAAGGTTCCTCGGCAATCTCATTGGCAATACACTGCTTGCTTCTTGAGGATGTGCCATTAGCATGGGCAACACAAACCTGTAAATCCATACGACACTAGAAGTATTAATGATTCACTGGCAATTTGTGCATTTCTGAAGAGTAAACTATCACTATATACGGACTAGAAACCCTCTGGATGTTGAAGGACCGAAAATGGACTGCAGTGACCAAAAAAAAAAAAAAGAGAGAAACAAGTACTTATTTTAGATTAAAGGGAGTAAAATCTGATTTTTCTACCCTCCTAAACCTTGCTACATGGGGCGGGCAGACTTGCCTATTCAACTTAGTCTGCACGAATGATCCAGTAGAATTGAAGAACTGAACTTGCATTTCCTTCTATTTGTACTCGTATAAATATGTACAAATGACCTAGTTGCTTGCACCTTACGATCTATCTATAGAATGAATCTCTCTCTCTCTCTCTCTAATATTTCCTCTTTTTGTGTTTGATTTTGGATTCGGTCCTTGAACAAGGCAGATGACTTGTGTGGATATGGCCATGTTAGAAAGTGTACAGTCTGAATATACATTACATTTATGTAAAATGTAACAGGTGATGATGCATGATCGGGTGCTTGATTAAATTTGCTGCAGAATATGCTTTAAATAGGTTGAGACTTGAGAGACAGCTCTAACTTTACTGTTGATTTCTTTGACTTCTAACTACGGCTTTTCATGGCTTTCAAATTATAAGCTTCCACCATTTTATGCAAAATATTAGGTTGTGTAGAGGGAAGTGGTGAGGCAATGTCTTTATGAGATGAAGAAATTAAAAAAAAAAAAAAAAGGAGCTAATTATCGAGGGCAGGTAGTAATAATCATTTGGCCCTTTTAGCCAGTTGTCTTGGCTTTTTCTTTATGCTACACTTCTGCTTTGCTCCGGAATTCACACTGGGGCTGCATATTGGGAAGCAGAAAGAAACCGACCTGAGGAAGACGACAGCAAATTGGATCATTACTCATCAATATGAGACATTTACTCGGTGAAGATCTGGTTGCCTTGCCGACAGAAATTGACTCCATCAATAAGCATTCATAAGTCGGTCTCTTTCATGAGTTGTTTTGATGTATTACTTGACAACAGGAATTATCTTCTATGCTACTCGTTGCAGGGACATCACCACTAACCTGAGGCCTGGGGCCACACGCTCTATCCCACTATTACTGGCCACTTCCCTCCGCCAAGAGTCGTTGATTCACCGTATATTGCAGTCTTGGTGGAATCACAGCCTAATCCTTTGAGGTTTGTGGCTGCGAGGAAGACGTTGCTCTTGTCCTTGTTCTACGTGGCTTGCCTAGTGGGTCTAACGGACATCTTTGAAGCATTGTGTTAGGATTTGATAAAAACATGTATAACTGGCGCACAGCAAGGTAACCCAAACATTTATTAAATGTCAATCATTAAATGTTTTAATATAAGAAATATAACGTTACATAAGGATTTTTAACATATAAAATTCTTTCAAATAATGAAAAATATTATAGGACAAATTTAAATAAATCAACTATAAAAGTGATCGGTAACGAAATAATGTCTTCCAAAATTTTTTTACTATAACCAAAGTGAATGGCTAGTTAAATATAATCTTAATATATCTGCAATTCACAAAATAAAATATATTGAGAGAAATGAGCAATTAAATATTAATATATTTTTAAAAATAATATTAAAATAATATGCTTAATCTTGGTAAAAAAGAAACTTAAATAAGACATCAATCAGATACTGAACATTTTTCTCTTTTCTCTCTTCGTTCGGTGCTTATTATATTATACAATAATTTTAAATATTCTAAAATTATATTAAGTGTGACTTTATAGCAATGTCGATACATAAGTACCTCCTAGGCATATATTAGGTGTTACTCATTTAGACAAATGGTGCGTGTGTTCTTTTCTTTTTTTTTTTTTTTGGGTAAGTGCGTGTGTTCTTTTCAAATAACTATCATACGCCACTCGATAGAGTTTCGATCAAAACTCAAATTACCCTCACATAAATATCACATGACCTTTCAATGTTCTTTATTGCTAAGATAACTTTCGATTGATTATTGTATAAATATTATAGGACCCTTATTTGACTGCTTCGTCTAAGCGTTTCATGCGTGAACATGCACGTTTTCTAGATAATCTATCCTTTTGTTATGGTTTCCATAAAAGAATGACCCAAAATTCAATAAACTTCCTCTCATGACTTTATGAAAAATTTCTCATCTTTACTGCCAACCGTCATCTCATACACTTTGGTAACTTCTTCTCTATAGGGATTCTAATATTACCCTTTATAAATTTGAATGACACTCTCTTCTACTCAACTAAAATTGGAGTATTCCCACTTCCAGTTGATTTCTTCTTCATGATAGAGTCACTTCCCTTTATACTTCTCTTCGACCTTTTTTTTCTGCCATATTAATCAATACCCCTATTGATCACCTTTATGTCACTCTTGGAAACCAAAGTCCCCATTAGATATAGGCTGATGTCTACTATCCATTGTCACAATCAAGGCACCTTTGGTAAGTTTTTGTTAGCCTTTTTCAAATACTTTGTGAAAGCTCTACTCATTAAACTTTTCAATTAAAATCATATTCAATTATATATTTAGGGTATGTCGCGTGCCTTTTGACACGAACTTTGTCCCGTTATTTGTTTGCAAGCCAACGTTCTCAATATCAATTACTCTCGACGAATCATCATTAACTATCTTCAATATCCCATAATCCATGATTGTATAGAAGGTAAAGAGGGGTTTTCTCAATGTCTTATGGTGTGAGAAACCGCTATTCATCACCTAACTTGTCTTATGACTCATAAAGTTTCACGTCTTTCCAACATGAACGACTAAAAGGTCTCCACAGGTGATGATAGAGATTTAATTATTTCTGTCATGATCTGTCATCTCTTATCATTCGCTAGTGTCTTCCTTCTTGTACTTCTTCTTGAAATAATCCCACTTTAAGTGATCTTTATTACTATAATGAAAGCACTCGATGTCCTAAAGTTTGGACTGACTATGGCTTCTCTTTAACTTGCCACCTCGGTTTCTTAATCTCTTGCATTCCCGACCACTAGTGGCTACAAAGATACTTGACTTCCACAAGACTTCATCACTCCCATTCTGTTTGGACTCATTCATAAATAATAATAATAATAAACTCATCAAGAATGATATATACATCCCAAATAGTAATATCATAATAATATGATCGTTTGAGGTCGATAAAGAAGTCAGTAACACCAATACTCTATATTCATCATTAATCTTCTGATTCAGTTCCGACATCTACGTCAAAATCAAATTAAATTCATCTAAGTATTTCTCAAAGTTTTCCTCTTCAACAACCGAATGCCATAGAACATTTTCACATGTAATCTCATTATTAAAGATTTCGACTTCTACTAGCCCCCTAAATTTCATTTAACCCTCTGCTAGATCTGATAAGCCAATAATTTCTTAAGAGTGTTATTCACAAGAAGTAATTTGATTGTAGAATTAATAAAATCTATCATATCTTACCACTTTTCATCCTTCATTTCTTCGACTTGTCTTCATTGTTCCATAGTCTTTTACATTTATTCTAAAAAAATATATATATTTCTCACATTTTCTTATCAAAGAATAAAACTATTTTATCTATTAAATTGCTCAACACAGAATGATAAACTTTTTAAAATTAACACCATCAAATCGTTATTTTTACAAACTCAAAAAACCTATTTTTTGATTTTGCTAAAATATACACAACCAATACAATGAAATAAGCCTGAACTCCTGATCAAATATTAATCACCAAACACTTTAGTACAAGAAATATAACATTACATAATTATTTTTAATATAGAAAATCCTTTCAAAATAAGAAAAACCCATAAAAGCAATTCCAAATAAATCCACAAATACAAAATAACCTTCTCTAAATCCTTTGCTATAATCCGAGTGAATAATTAGTTGAATACAATCCTAGCACACTTAGTATCCATAAAAGAAAATATACTAAGAAAAATAAGTAACCAAACGATAATACTTTCTAAAAAATAATATTTCAACAACGTACTTGATTTTATCAAATAATAAAACTCAAATCAAATCTCAATTAGATATCGAACATTTTTCTCTTTTCTCTTTATCCTTGTGCAATACTCCTTATATTGTGAAACATTTTTTCGTACCCTAAAATCAATTCAAACGTGACTTTATAGTAGTGTTAGGGTATGAGAACTCCTCAAGTGTGAACTCATTGAATGAATGGTACATGAGCACCCTTCGACCGCATATCAAGCGTGACATTTCTAGATAAACTATGCACGTGCGCTCTTCAAGCACTACTCCTTTGGATAAGCGGCAACATGTGCTTTCATTAGGCACCCATCATATGCCACTCAATTGAGCATTAATCATCTATCGATTGATCCTCATAAAAATATCGCACGACCATTTAGTATCTAATCTAACTTGGATGACCCTTGACCAACCCTCGGCCAACAGTCGCATGAATATCATGCACCTCTTGCTGAACATCTCTGCACGAACGTTCCACCCATGAACATGTGCGTCCTCAAAATAACCCATATATTTATTGTGGCACCCATAAATGAGTAATCCAAAATCCATCACTTTGAACATAAAAACTGAAAAAATTGGGAGTAGTTGAATAGGTTAATAGAAAAAATTATACAATATTGTGGAAATATAGTGTTACTAATGAGAGTAGTCAATATGTGCTCCGTAGTATATTCTCAGATTTTGAGCTACCTGGATTAACCCGTTTCAAATATATCTTTATATGTGAAGGTTAGTTAGATATTTTTTTGTAAAAAAAATGTAAAAATACAAACCTCGCCCATCCCATAAGAAGACTAATAAATAAATCATTATTACTACCAACATTTCAGAAAATTATACCCCACAATAAGATGGGGTATAAAAAGGAAAGGCATCATGATCCCTGGCCACCATAAGATGGTTATCCAGTTAACTCCAAAATATTGTTTCCTTCGTGTCTTTTCTTGTAATTCTAGCCTTTATCTATGTTTTTAATTTGATTATTATCCCATTTAATATTAATATTTTGATTCCTAACTATAAAAATCAACTCCAATTATGTGTAATACTTCTTAACGATGGCATCCAAATCTCCTAAAATTTTGTTTTCAGCTGTTCCTCCTATTCTACTTGGGTGCTTATGAATTAATAGTGAGAGCTTTTTCACTTGGCACCATCTTAATAACTCTACTTCACCATCTATCTTTACGTCAGTACATTTTCTTTTAACACTCATCACAGTTATAATTCATTTTCGAGGTATCATTAATTCGTGGTTGGCCCTGTCGATTTCAATGGCTACTCTCCCACCCATTTTATTAATTGTAGGCCTGTTATATTGATTCTTCTAATCAAAGCATCTATGCTTACCATCTAGAGTACAATAGTTAAGTCCCCATTCATTTTTTTTTTGCAAACCCTTTTGCCCATACCTACATATGATGCAACATCCTTGCCTGACTATGTACTACGTCTTGGTTTCTTTTGTTATCAATTGAAAAGTCAGCTAGAAGAAGAAAGCTAGCCTACAATTACAGGGCTATTTATTTGAATTGCCTTGTCATTTTAATAACCTTTTTCACTCAACTATGTGAAGATACCCAAAAAAATGCCTTATGGCTGAGCTTTTACACCGCAACTATCAAGAGAGATTGCTAGGACACGTTCCTAAAAAATAAGGGCCAAGATGAGAAAATATATAAAAGTTGACTAAAAAGTATCATCAAGTTCTTTGAGCTCCCTCCTCCTATTTGGGGTTTTGAATCCTTCATTTCAGGCTTAGTCAATCGTTTCACCGCTTGGCCAAAGCTTCAACCTACCTTCAACCGAATGAATATAGGTTGGTATGGGGTTTCGGCAATTCCCATTTCGTTCCAAGTAGCTTATTTTAACCATTTGTGTTAGGAGAGGATATGATACAGATTGAAAAGAACAAAAAACCCTAAACCAGCTGATAAATGATAATTTTGAGCGACCTCATCTAAGATAATGTGCAGCAGTCAACCTGGTAGCCCTTAGCAAGGCTTCATTGTGAGGTTATATTTCATCTTCAATTCACTACCAGTGGGGCTTGTGAAAACCTAAGCTGGTCAGTTCCCCATTCATCCGATTAGATATTACCGTCAGATTCCAGCAAAGCAATTCACTAGACTATATTTTGTCCTTGAAGTTTCTGGGCATATTTCTTACTCTAGGTTTTAAGAACATTCTTTGTAAACCTTAACTGGCTATCTGAATGATTTGACATGCACTTCCTTTTGAGAGCCTGCCGCTGATTCCCTTCATCAGCCATTGAACAAATCTCAAGTCCTGAAGTGAAATGAGTGGTTGGATTGCATCATATGCAGTATTAGCAAGTTATTCCTTTCCTAATTGGGAAGCTCGAGCAATAAATTCTCCCCTTTGGACAACGGCGCAGCATTTGTAACCCATTCAACAATATCCTCGTGCAATAAAGAGTCACACCATCTGGAAACAACGCAAAAACAATTTTTTCATCTGGAATCCACGTCATGATCAAGATCAAGAGGGGCAGAGAGAGATATTTTCACTTAAGAATTGATTATATTTTGGACTTTTTTCCGTAAGGTTCTCTTTGAAAGCTATTAATCCAAGGAGGATCTTTAACCAATATGGGTGGCAATCAGAAATAACATCACTATCTTACCAGCTATGCCGTTGGTAAGATTTTGAACACTCTCGTCGCCCACAACATAGGCTGGAAAACTTATCAATGCTCTCCTGCAAAAATGGAAACTTACTACTGCAGTCATTGTATTCTGTCACTCCATGCTTGCTCCGGACACCAGGGCAACACTCAACACCCCCTCACTCATCTTACAACCATGAAAGAGCTCTACTTGTACAGCACTTCTCTAGAAGCCCAGTCTGCGTAGGTTGACCCTTACTGTCGCCCATATAGACAATGAAATCTCAGTACGTATAGCATGTACTTTTCTTATGCTTATCAATACAACATTCTGGTTACAATTATTACTCAAATAGCTGAAAGTAGCCCAAAATAATGAAGAGTAGCATATGGAAGCATGTTATATATGGCGCTCCAATTGAATCAAAATGGGATTAAAAAGAAGGGGGATGAGGGGGAAACAAAAAAGAGGCAGAGGAAGACATTACTGAATTCTATGAATTGCGATTGGTTGCTGCCTTTGCATTTGAGACATGCTTTCAATCTCGAAGCAAGTGATGGCACACCAACACACAAGGAGCAGAGAAGAGAAATAGTTATTCTGATTCCGTGAAGCTTCAACTTGTCAGCCACATCTTCTGGATAACCAACACAACATCATCGCCATCCGTATCTGTTGATTCCAAGCTTGAATCAGTTGTTGCCACTGCTTTCCAGTGCAGTGCTGACAAATACTTCTTAACAAAATCAACCACAGATTGCTTGTCTCGGATGATGATAAAACCAGTGGGCCTAAGAATTCGATCCATCTCAAGCAGCAGATCCTCTGCACTACAGCCTTTCCTCTCCATGTCAGAAAAGACGGTCCAGGCATGGAGTACATCATAAGTCCGAGGATAGGTTGAGAAGGCTTCACACCTAAAATCACGGAGAAACAAATACAACGTTGATAAATCAGATGCTAATTCATCCTTCATTTAGCTGTGACTTAAAGTGCAAATACTGTTGATGGTCTAGCATACAAGCTCAGGCAACAGAAACATGATAACAATTGCCAAAGAAGACCAGAAATATATTTACGCAGAAAAGGAAAGCTAACAACACTATCAAATAGGGAAAAGTTATCAAAGATATTCTGAACTTCTTTCTTTTTATATAAATTCAATTATTAATTTTTATTTTTCCAACACAATTATCAACTTAAATTTTAGTATCCATTATATTCTATGCAAAAAGATTACTTAAATCATCATACAAAAGCCCAAGAATTGAGGTTCATTTTAAATTTCTTTATCCGCTTAAGTCTTAGGCATCATGTGTTGTATTAACAAATGAATTGGAATATGAACAATTTGACCAAATTTTTTTTACATAAAATAAAGTTTACAGTAAAGTAAAATTGGGTTGGGTATTGGAAAAAAACAAAAAAGTTAATAGAATTATATAAAAAAGGTATACGTTGAGAACATATTTTGAAAAACAAAAAAAGATGATACATTTTTTATTTTTCCCCTCATAAAAGGAACTAGAAACCTATCTTTACAAGGGGAGGGTAAAATGCATTCATGTTCAGGTCCCACGTGAATTCATGCTTATTGCATTTACATTTTCTCATCATAGTGTGCGTTTTTTGACGCACTCTTACAAGGGTGTCATTTGCAATCCTCTTATGTAAGAAGGCCCTGCAGCTAAGGATCAAGGCGATCAGTTTTGTCTTCCCAAGGCCAAAGTCAGAAAGTGGATGACAATCTTTGAAACGATCAAGGGGACATAAATAAGAAACAACGTTTGAAAATGCATGTCGTTAATCAAATCATAAGTTGGCTCGCAGGTGACTACCTCCCATTAGGTTGAGTCACCTATAGATCCTTCTTCCAATTAGGCTGGGTCCAGCTGCTCAGAAAGTTAGTGAACCTTTCTTACACTTTCTAACCGAGATTTTGTAAGTCTAAGTCCCCCTCCCTGTGCCTCAAATCTCACCGGATTCACTCCTCACCAAGGTATCACTTCTTACTCAGGTGAAAGGTAAATGAAACTAGTAAAATCAGTGGCAATTTGTCTTGATTGCAGGACTAATTTGCGAACAACAATAAGGTTTTCAAATGGAACAATGTAAGGATGATGCACTTCAAATAAGTTAGTCAACAGTACCAGTCATGAATAGTGCCAATAAGGCCTCGGTCATATATCAGCTTAAGTGTATTTGGTCCATCTTCGGGAACAACATTCATCACCCAGACATTTTTATCCCTTAAAGCAGCAGCAAATGACCCTAAATTTGCTTTCATATCCATCAAATTCCTTAGTGTGTCTGATTCAATCTTTGGGCTCAAAAGATTCCAGTAACTGTCAACCCTATGCCGCCAAAGTTCCTGCAGTCATCAGCCATATACAAGTCCATGAAAGTGTGTTAACATTTTGCAGAGTGCTTATGACCGTACTCACTTGAAGAGTGCTACAAAAAAATTGCAGGAAAACAAAACATGTGATACCGTGTCTTTGTCAAAGATGTCATTGGAATATCCTAATTCAGCAAGCCGAGGAGGAGCAGCAGTCAATCTAACAGGCCAAGGAGCCAATCCACTTCCTCTGAGTTTGTGGTCATCTGAATTGTCCAAAATAACATAAACAGCATGTAACACAAAAGAAAAAGAGCTCACTCCATTTAGCATTACTGGAAAACAATTTACCAAAAACCAATGGGGCTTGGCAACAAGAACACAGGAAGCAACAGGACCCAGACATCTAAAAGAATGCGACCAAAACATAAAGTAAGAGAAGCAGTGCATATTAGAGGCTTGAAGTTCCAACTGCAACGAAAAGATTTCAGATTTGCCCTCATTCATGTCTGCATGGTATGCATATTCTCGGTGATTAAAAAGGGAACATAAAGTTCTGTGATTAATAGAATTCAATACAAAAATGTCAATGAAGAAAGAAAGTTGGGGGGGAGGAGGGAGGGTTCACTGGCCCTTATAACTACCACGGTGTCAATGAAGCATATTGAGTATTCATATTCAGTGCACCCAAACTTGAGGCAGGCAAACAATTGCACCTCATAACTTCTTCCCCACCGAACACACCCTTTCATTTTTTTCTTTTTCTTTTTCTTTTTCTTTTGGATGAGCTGAACCCTTACTGTTAATGTTTTAAGGAATGGCATACTAGTCAATGCCAGTGGATATTGACTTCAAGAACTAGGGATTAAGGTTTTGACCTTCTATGACGTAATTAGAAGTGGCTTACAGAAGAAGCAACATCTAGAATTGAAAACTAGAAACTGCTTGATATAATAGGCTTTGTATACTATAATAGTATGCAATAATCTATATCCAAAATATTAAAAACTTGTCTAAAGGCAATATCTCAATATAATCACAATTTAACATCTCATGCATGTAATAAATAAAAACACTCACGGTCAGAGTAAGTTGTGATGCATGCTTCCATCAGCACACCCCAAACTGCATCAGGGTTATTATCCGACTGGCAGAGAGGAGGTTGTGTACCAGGAGGACGTTGCATGTAGCAGTCATTTGTCAATGGCTTCACCCAGACAACTGTTTGGTTTCTTTTGGCAGCTATTTTCCAACACATTCGTTGAACAAGAGAAATCATCTCTCTCCAAATTCTAAGATCTTCTTCATCCTGTGCATATGCTTCCGGAGATGAGTAGGCAAAGTAGCCACCAGGTCTTAGCAATCTATCTAACTCAAGAAGAAGGATTCCATCTCTTTGAAGCCAATCAATCCTACAACGAGAACAGTGAGCAAATTCAAAAGATCTGCTTGGATATGGTAGTCTCTTCGTCCCTAAAACACCAAGATATGCAGGAATTCCTCTCTCCAAGGCAAACTGTATCTGATTTTGATGCACATCATTTGGAGCCAAAGACATTGCAATGATATCAGATGAAAGAAGATATGCTCCAAAACTTGCAACACCACAGCCGACATCAAGAACTGTCCGTATCCTTCCTTCATTGTTTAAATTATTGTTTGAAAAATTAAGCATCTGCCAGTTCAACCACAGTAAATGCAAGAGCTTAAATTCAAAAAGCCCAAACGGATTCAACAAACATCTTGTAGTGAAGACACAAAAAGTAAATGTTATGAATGTCATCTCCATATATTCAAGTGGAGTCCAAAAGTCAAGTTTGCTGAAGAAAAAGCCCACTAGTATCCTTAATCAAAAAAGGGGGGGGGGGGAGGAGTTGGTTCTGAAACCGAATGTTATTAGTAATTCACAAAATTTACTTTTGATTTCCAAAATCAGAAGTACATCTCAAGAAGTCATTTTTGCGTTGCAGACGTGGAATGCTGTGCGGCAGAGAGCTTTTGCAGAGTAAAATATGCAGAAAAATAAGTCCAGGAAAACATCATCAATATTTGTACTAAGTACAGCTACAAATCATTATTTACTTTCCTTTTTTGGTTTTTCTTTCAAATACTCTAGTTTAAGGGCCAGCCATCTTACACTTGCAATTGAAGCGATATACTTGTCAGCTCCATAATGAAAATGCGTGCCTCCTCCAGGGAACACTATCTTCTCACCTTTCACGACCATCCAGTTTTGATCAGACTTCTCCCGCGCAAGGTGCGTGTGAGGTATATTTGATTTCCATACTTCATCTCTGCTTCTTGGCCACTTGATTGGGATCTGAAGTGGAGAAAACTAAAAAATTAGATACATAAAATTGTAAATGATAAAGATGCCCATGAATATTGATTTCCTAATGATTGTCCTATCAGAATCTATGAGCACCACCACACCTTATAACCAGGTGGAGGTGGAATCAAGCAATTGTATCGCCTTTCTTGAGGAGGACAATGTCTTTCATAGTGCTCCATCAAAGACAAATCCAGCTTCAACCTCATTTGATATATAAGATTTCTGTCTAGGCAGGGAATCAATTCTGAATGCCGACCATCACATACCTGGATGATCAGAAGGAAAAACATCAAATGACGCAGCCAAACTGATCAACAACTAGAGAAGCCAAGTTTCATTTTTACCAATAATATGAAAGGGAAGAAAATATTCAGCATTATATAACTAAAATAAGGTGAGTCTTTACACAAAAATAATGTTGTTATATTATGGCCTTGTAAGTTATTAGTTCAAACTATGAAACATCCCATCTATAGTACAGAGGCAAGGCTACGTATATCTAATCTTTTCCAGATCCCACAGATGTGAAAACTTCATACATTGGACCATCCATTTTGTATATCTTAATTTAATTAAAGGGAACTTACAAGAAAGCTTTTAGGCACAAAATCATCCTCTCCATCTTCCTGTCCAAGTTTGGAGGAAATTTCATCTGCATCTTCATCCACACCCACCCCCAATCTTCTCAATGATCTACTTCCATACTCCAAAGCTGCTGAACCACTGCTTTGCAAGCCAAAAAGAGATCCATGATACAGATAGAGAATTCCAAGTAAGATAACCGCAACCACTACAGCAGTGACCAGGCGCTTCTTCTGCGGTGCATCAGATCTTCCCCTCATTTTACTAATTTAAAAGGAGACTCCAAACAGATACTTCCCTTAACTTAGTATGGCCCAGATCTCACTGCTGGATCAGTGGAAAAAGGAGCTCTGCTGCAAACATATCTAGGAAAGTTTTGTCTGGCTCTTAAATAAACTCTTTTATGTATCTCTCTCTTATCAGTGGAATCTCTATATAAATAATAAGTCACTTCTGACCTGTCCATTGAAAAATGATCAAACAAGCTTTTCAGACCAAATGCAAATAAGACAAGATATCAAACTCTTCTAATCACAAAGCCAAAATAACAAAGGAATTGAGTCAGAAATCAAGTCACATGTTTAAGTGAATAAATCGTGTGATTCATAATACCCTTTAAGCTCACATTGGTAAAATTATTGACAAACTACCAAAAAAAAAATGTATTGGAAAGATCTCCTTTCTTGTTCCATTGCTATTTCCTTTTTTAGTTAGGTTGGGGGGGGGGGGCGTGCATCTTGTCCCATCTCATTTGCCAACACCATTCCACTACACGCACGCAAACATGGTGTGCATCTAGTCTATTTGTAAAGTAGGAAACTTACAAAAACACAGTGGCATCCTGGAAAACATTCCTTACCGAGTGTACTCGGGGGGGGGGGGGGGGGGGGGGGGGGGGGG
>JAOVVI020006220.1:724-15812 GCA_028571085.2 Nepenthes alata | reverse complement strand
GTGAGTGCAAGCAGTGGCTCTTCAATTTCAATATTAAGACTAGATCCAAAGAAGGATAGAGAATTTGTACCATTTCCTGTTCCATTTATTCGAATATATATTGCTTATGCAAGAAGTTACGTCTTTTTAAGGATGTCAAGATCAGCAGTAAAAAATCCTATAAAATTTTTTCTTAAAATTGAGAGATCATAATATTTTAGGAGATGGTACATCAATAACAACAATGCAGCTAAACAAATTGGTAAGGCTGGTTGAAGCTCGAGCTTAGGACGACGTGAGAGACGAAATAACAAAGCAAGATGTACTAGATATGGTTGAAATCATGAAAGAATCATTGTATGATAAGTATCTAGATGAACATGGTGTTGTTGATTTTGGTCGGAGTGGAGGCATGAGTCAACAAAAGGAAGCAAAATATTTCTTAAATGCCCTCAACAAGCAATGAGAAGATACGTGGGAGACTATTTCTGAAATTGTTAGGATTTTTTCTCAATCTATCTTAAGGACAATGCTATCTTTGATGGAAATGACAATATTATGGGCTTACGATTAAATATATTATTGATTTTTTTTGTTATTACTATATTTTATTTGTTATCTTTCATTGCTACAGTGCAGCAGCATTATTCTTGTTCAATTTGCCATTTTGTAGGATTCAACAGATTCAGTTATATTCTTACTATATATATATATATTATTACTGTGCAATTTGGGAAGGCAGAGAAAATAATATTTCTTTATCTTCTTACTTGCTTTTCTCTGTCTTTTCTCTTTTAAAAATTTCTCTCAGCCTCTCTACTCCCTCTCGTCTGCTATTCTCCTTTACCTGAAGTCTTCTTTCCTCTAGTTTCCTCTATTTTCAGTGTTTAAGTTTACATTGTTGAATCAGCTACAGTAGGTGAAAATATATAAAAAATTATTATCATTAAAAAATTTATTTAATCTTTGTATAACAATCAAATAAGCCAAATTATATATAATTTTGGACATCTCACACCCATGTCAAAATTATCGAAAATGGATTGGATTTTAATGGCAGGATTCCAAGGGTCCTTAAAGGACTCATGTATTTAGTTGATCAATCGGTAGCATTTACAAAGCTATATAATAATATAAAAAGAATATTAATTTTGAAAATTTCGTTGTAGCCTGGGGGGGGGGTGTACATCTGCCCCCCCCACAAACGTTGGTCTTTTTCTTTACGAAGGGTGATTATTAATGCTTTGTTGGCGCAACTTACCGGATCTAACCGGCTGGTGCCAGTTCCTTCGCTGTCTTCACAGCTCCACCCATTCGTTTCTCAGAAAGCTAAAACCCTCCTCTCCTTTCACCGTTGCCCTACGAACGACAAAGCTCCACCGGCTTCTGTATTCTCCTGAAATCGTCTCAAACATACCCTTGCTGCTCAGCGTATCCATCTCTCCCTCTCCGTATTTTGTTTTGTTGGGATAATCGGCTGCTTGTAAATTCCGCTAGTACATGTGGTGGTGTTTTTTGAGTTGGAGGCAGGATCGACGATGACGACGGCGATGGCCAATTTGAACTCACCGCCGCCGTTTCTGAGTAAGACCTACGATATGGTGAATGATCCGGCGACGGAAGCGATTGTTTCGTGGAGTAAAGGCAACAATAGCTTTGTCGTTTGGAATGTTCCCGAGTTTGCGAGGGATCTGTTGCCGAAATATTTCAAGCACAATAACTTCTCTAGCTTCGTCCGTCAACTTAACACTTATGTTAGTATTTCTTCCAGTCTTCGATTTTTTCTACTATTGTTTACTTTCCGGTGTTTCTGGAGATAGTTTTTGTTATGCGTTTCTTCTTGTCGGGGGAGAGGTATCCATGAAGTGCACCGTATCTGCCGCTTAGTATCTCATTCTTTAAACTGTGAGAGTATTGACTGTTTGATCCAGTACCCGAGTTTTGACGTGGAAAATTGAAAACATTAGATCTAGGGAACTGCAAAAAGTAGATGATCAGACAATTCACTAGTTCAGAGTGAATTAATAAAAGAGATTTTAAGTTGCTTATACTCTTAAAGGTGGTGGCGGAGGAGGTTTCACGTGGATGTCCCACGTAGTGGAACTTCAGGTCTCGTTGCCCTTGTAATTGTCCTACAATTTAGAAAAGCTTGGTGGGGAAGGTGAAATATATCTACTGCCTCAATATATCCAATGGGGATGATATCTTCAGTAGCACAACTAGATTGATTGGATTGGTCTCGTTGATCCCTCATTTTCATTCTAATAGGTGGGGGAATATATTTTTTCATATAACAAATTCCCAATTTTATTTTGGCATTTTCTTAAAATGGCCATGAACTGCGAATTTTCAGATTCAAAGGTTCAATTGTCTATATCAGGCGCACAAAAATTTGAGTGATAATTGAGTTTGGTCCTATTTGAATCTGTGTTGAGGAGGATTTTCATTCATTTATCAGTGCATGATATGATGAGCGTTTGTCTCTCAATTTTATTCAATACTTAGGTAATTTGTGATGGGGATATCACATACACGGTGGAAGTGGCATTTGATGGGTAGTGATATGTACCTAAATTTGGATTGGCCCGAGAGATTCCATAGTGGGCTTGTTGGACCTTGTAACCCTAATATTGTACACCACAAACCTAAATGAGAGTTCAGAGGTACGAGACTAATTCAATGATTTATTTCTTGACGTTTAAGCCAGTATAGTACCAGTGAAAATGGAATGCTTGAGGTATTAAGAGAGTTAAGAGGACTTTTCAAGGGCAATGCCCCATGCCTTGAGATATTTTAGGTGAGAAGGTTGTCTGGATAATAGACTATGGTGATCTGAGCCCTAACTATCAGCCCAGCCAGTCTGCACAAGCAAAAAATATCAAAATATAAAATCATTAAATATCTATCATAATTTCAACCTTTTCAACTATAAAATTATTATCTCATTAATACATCAAGTAAATATCCAAGAAAATAAAAATTACTAAAAGTCACGAGTAGCCGCCCAAAAGAAACAACCAAGTCTCTATCAAAATATAACTTGACTGCCACAAAATAAAATGATAGCAATTGTAGTCTCTAGAATTCTCTTTACTTGAAAGTCCCATAACAAATGTAGGATCCCCTACTAGTGTTACGTAATCAATTTGAATATGGAACCAATAAAGTAAAAGGATGAGCCAAATGTCCAATAAATAATAATAATCTATAAAGTATAGTGAATAATAAATATTCGATTATGCAATATAGTAAATAATAACGTATAGTGTATCACAAAGATAGAAGGATTCCGTAGAATTTGGATCTCTTCAATAACAACTAGAAATTTTTTAGAGTTCAACATCATGAGAAAAATAGCGATTTTTTGGCCTAAATATTAGCATAAATGACCTGGATACCAAAAAATAATAAGCATCATGGATTTCATCAAATCCGAATCTCACTAAATCAGACACGTGGATTTCACTAAATGCAATTCATGGATTTTATTGAATCCTGAACTCAAAAGATATTAACAATAACAAGATATCACGAAGAATCTCCTAGATCTTATTTTATCATTATAAGCCAAAGACTGCATATATTATCCTTTGATAGTGGATATGTATAATGAGATAACTTATACTCGCAAGTTTGACATGCGATTAAATCTATGGTCTAGTGAAACTTTGCCAAACAAAATACAGACGGCTCATCAATACGCATTCCTACCATCCATATAGGTTACAAGAATAACCACGCCTTCGGCTCATATAGAACAAGAATAGCCACGCCTTCTGCTCAGAAAGAATGGGAATAACCATAATTTGTGAGACCTAATATATGTCGCGGTGATATCCATCAATATTAAATTATACAATGGTCACATGGCTGTATCCCTCTGCACTAAGCGATACATCTCATCGCCATGATAAGGAAATCAGTATCAAATGACTATCGATTATGTTAATGTGCCGCATATTCCATATTTCTTGATATTGTTGTATATTTATATATTCTCCTTTACCTTGATCGTAATAAGCTAATAATATACATTACGCAAATGAGTATAACGCAAATGAACTCCACAACTATAACGATAGAAGTGTCATTGGATACTAATAAAGAATATACTCATACGATTAAGACTAACACAAAGAAAGTCATGATCAAAGGAGGATCCTTGGACACATACAGTATCTGACTACTATCATCTCACTGGCCCCATGACGGCCCACTAAGCCATACGACTTATAAGACATTGTTGCCTAGACCCAAGTCCCATACTAGACTAAAAGTTAATCGGTGTTCTCTGACATTTGAGCACCCGCTCATACATCACCTTGTTTGCTAACTCGTAAGAGTTTTCACCTTATTACCAGATTGTATCAATTTATTTCTCTCACTACTAAGGTCTTAAAAAGATAAATACCCTATTTTTTCTCACTATGAAGCGGAATTCATAAAATATCAATTTTGTCTAAAACTTTCTTAGTGTTTGGGTGTCTGTCTTACTCTAGCGCTGAATTATTAGTCTAAAGAAGCCAAGATATTTACAATTATAATCCAATAACACTGCATGCAACAACATACCTTGAATTTAATTAAATAAGCTACTATATTCCAAAAAATATTCTATACTCTACTAATTCATGAAAAATGCACGGGCTGCAAAACTGAATAACATCAACACATGAATGTCACATTGTCGATTATAGGAATATCGAAACTGAGATATTGATATACCCCACTTTATCTCTGAGGTAATTCTGAATTCTATTTATATTAAATTTTAATTTGTTACCCGACATTTTTAATTAACCCACAGTCCTTCAAATTAAAACAGCTGCTGTGATAATTTTGTTCCTAGATCAGAGGAATTTCAGTCTGCCGATTACCATAGCTTCCAGCCAATGAAAGTTTACCTGATGCAATTTCTCCATGATTCAATCAACTTCAGATTTTAACTGGTATTCACACTCTTGGAAATTATCACCAAATTCATCTATTTACCATTTTACAGTTATTGTTCACCTTCTTTAGAGTGCGATTGATGTTTTCCCTTTTTTTATGTGTGGAGCTCAAATTTGCTTCATCATACATCCAATGAAGTTAACTGAGCACAACAATTACTAATGTTAACAGTTGTTTCTACTTTGGTTCCAAAATCTCGATCTGTCCTCTGTTTTTCTTTTAGTCGAAGGAAGTTTATAGTAACCGGGTAGAAATATACTTGAATCTCAACGAAAATAAGACAAATAAGTAGCAATAAGAGATTAAAAGTGAAGAATATTTGAAAGCAGATGAAATGTCTAGCATTCAAGGAGTATCACGTGCCTGACGTTAATTTTGACACAGAGTATTGCTTCCAGCAGTAACAATGGGGACAACAGCAGCACCATCGACTACAGTAGTACCCAGTAATAGCAATTTCGGCGCTTCCTTCTTCTCCTTTGATTTCTCATTAGTCTCACTGCTCTTGTCCTCTCTCGTTCGAAGGAATGGCCGGAAATGGAATGGGAGGCTTGTATACATAGAAATTGAGGATGAATGACGCGACCAAAGTTTGTTGTGGCCGAATAATTTGGTTGATATGAGAGAATTATTGTCAGCCATTGAGAGGGAGAAGATGCAAGTGGTTAGTGTTTGCATAGAGGAAGAAGTGATGGGGGAGAGGCAGCCAAGGGTTGTTTGGGGGAATAGGCATGCCTTTCTCTCACTTGATTGTTATTGTTGTTATTATTATTATTAGTAGTACTATAATTAAATATGAATGATTGCCTAAACTTTTGATATTTATTAATTTAAATAATATGCCCAAGTCACTCCAAAAATATAATACCTATAACTAAGAGGGTTTTCCTAACCGATAATTAAATGTCGGAAAATCAATTGGGTTCAAAGTTACTAATTCGCTATAATTTATTGTTGTTGTTATTATTATTATAATTAGTACTATAATTAAATATGAATGACTGCCCAAACTTTTTGACATTTATTAATTTAAATAATATGCCCAAGTCACTCAAAAAATATAATATCTATAACTAAGAGGGTTTTCCTAACCGATAATTAAATGTCGGAAAATCAATTGGGTTCAAATTTACTAATTTACTCTTTGAAGGATTATATTTTTATAATACGGTCCTACGGAATTCAGCCTAACCATGGCTATAGAATATCAGTTTTAAAGGGTTTATTGGTATAATTTAATCTCACAATTAACGACTTTTACTAATCTCAACCGAAAACGTCAGACTTAAAATACCAGGGTATTTCACAGACAATCTTTTCATGTGCAGTTTTAAGTATTGCGGGACTTGTGTTCATAAGGGTGAGAAATTAGAGATGCTAGAGATCTTGCAGATTTCTAGACGCTTAGATGCAAGAGATGCTTCAATTAGTTGATTGTAAGATACCATTATTGTGTAAGGGATTTTGTATTTATAGAAGTACTGAGCCTATTATGGGGCTGCTTGGCGAGTTACTCAATAGTCTGCCTTTTTCTGAAGAGTTAGTGCCTTCACGATTAGCCTTCACATCTATGACCATGACTTAGTGGGCGGTTCTAAGCGGTTTCGTTGACTTGAGTCCTAATATTGGTCTTTGTTTCCTTAATTTGATTATCCAACTGCCACAGGCTTATTGGTTAGTTCTGAATGTTTTGCTAGAAGATTATGGTTAACATGGAGCCTCCTCTAGTTCTGGCTTCTTTGACTATGACCAACTACTCTGGCCATTTTGATAGAATGGTTGTCCTATTTGCTGATGAATCAGTATCAAAGGATCTAGAAATTGACTAAATATGAAGGGGCACTATCTAGTTTGACAATCCGCCCTTCTCTGACTTCCCCCTTTTGATCTACCTATATTGGCTTGCACCTAGGGCAGCTGTATTCATACTCTTTCAGTTCTTGGGTAGTTCGGTCATCTAGATATCAAGCTTATCGCTAAAGCCTTCGAATTTGAGCCAATTTATGGCTTTCTAGTACCTGGACGAAAAAGTTGATAGCTCAGTCTCTGACAATCTGGATCCACTGTCTCAATCTCAACGTAAGGTTGGTGGGTTTTGGTTAGCTCGAATTCTAGCTGGACCTATCAGGTTGCTTCTCTAGGATGATGCAAGGTTTGCATGAAAAACTGAATTTGGATTAGGCACGCTCAGGTGAACGGCTCTGTTTCTTGATTGACGGATTTGTTATTGTATTTGGCATGGAATTGGATTCGATTGCACATATTCAAGCATGAACCTATGAGTTGCTTCTGGTTGATACAAAAGATGGCTTCAGTCTTGGAGAAAATTATATGGAAGCTGTTGTGCAATGGTTCAAAAGAAGAATGAAAAGTGAGAGTTTGGAGGTCCGGGCAAGGAGTTTGAGTTGATCAGGCTCGACGACCAGAAAAAGCAAAAGGATATTAGGAGTTGGCCAAATAAGTTTTTCTTTTTTGGTTTTGTCTATTTAACCAAGATCTGAAATATTCAAAAAAATTTATTTTATTTTATCTGGTGGCATTAGTTAGTATACACTGATATAGTTGTGATTGCAAATTGTTTTCCCCCGTCCTCTCTTTTTTGCCTAGTGACATCTGATTAAAGAACTGTCAAATAGTATCCCTGTTCGCAATTGAGGGACCACACCTAATAGAAAAGAAATTGATCCATTTTGCATCATATCTATGGAATTTATGGTTTCAGGCTTAAAAGTAATGTCACTCTATCATTATCTGATCGACTGCACTCTCACCAAACATTCTTATTTGATTATCTCTTCTCTGCCTCCTCATTTCATTCTCTAAATGAACACCAATTTGGACAATCCTGGGTTCATTTGGCTGGCTATGTTGGGTGGCCTTACTTTTATATTGGTGTGCCAACAGGAGACACTGTAGCTATTTTTGTTTTTTTGGTTTGTTTTCTACATGTATGATTTGTGGTGGTGTTTATTATATATTAATATTTTACTTGCTTTGAAACAAAAAAAAAAAAGCTTCATTCCTCGATTGAAGACCAGTTAAGTGAACAGAAAGCAAGTGTATAGAGCATGGCACTATACCAATCTGATGATGTTCGTGGAAGGAGAGTGCCCTGTCACATTTGACGAAAGAGAGAGGAATGGGGTATGTATTTGCGTAATATAGCCTTTGTCCATGTCACTGAAGCAGAGTGGGAGGATAAAATATGCAGGCCTTTGCGAGTAATCTATGATACCAGACAGAATCGGAGAACTAATTCATTTCTCAAATGCTTTTTAATTTCTATTTATGGCATTGATATGAGATTGATGTTAACTTTTAAAGCAATATATGTGCTTTAACACTGGAGACATTTATAATCTTGTAGATTGGCAGAGCAGGATCACCTTGGTGAGAACTGGATTGCTTTAGCTGAGTGGTGTATCTCTATAGCTAAATTGTGAGCCTTGATGTATGGAGGGATCAACTGGCTCTTTTCTTCTATAGGGGTCACTGACCAGGGGAACTTTGTCCCCCCCCCCCTCTTTGTTTGTTGTTTTTGTGTTGGTGTTTGGTAGATTCATTAGTAAGGGGATGTGAGAAGATTTTTTGGGAAGGCATTGTGGCTGGTGAGGAAATTCAGATAATTTGTCATATTGAGATTATTTCATCATACTTAGAAGCCTGCTTGTGTTTGAAGGTTAGTTGGAAATTGTTTCAACTTACAATTTCCCTTTGGATGTGAAGTGTAGGGATGGAGAAATGAGCCCTTTGGCTGTTGAAAAGCTTAAAGGGACTAGCTTGTTTAAGGGTAGCGCGCTAACACTTACGGAAGAGTACTGATGTAGGGAGGAGGGGAAAATTAGAGAGAATAGTAATAAAGGGGTAGAGATAAGAACAAAGGCTAGAGGGGTAAAGCCAAGAAAGAGATCAAATCAAGGGGGAGAGGGGAAAGAAAGTCACAATTGTTCAATTGCAATCAGTTTTTCAAACATTCATTCATCAATCAATGATCCAAAAAGTAGAGTATAGGATCTTTATAAAGAAAATACTAGACCTAAGATAATTTGGTAACAAATTATCTGTTGCTAAAAATAAGAAATCGCAATAAAATAAAATCATAATAAAACACAATAAAATCAAATTAAAATCTTGTCCAATAAAGAAAACAAATAAAAGCCAATAAAATCGTAATATCTTCTAAAATCTTCTTGGAATATTTGATGTGATGTCCGCATTAATTCTCCTCGGGTGGTTGGCACTCGATCCCGTAGAGTAAACCTTGGTAATCAATCCCCCAACCACAAGCTGAGTGGCTGGGCAACCCTCCGGCGATGGTGGTAAACTCGTATAAGGGGGGCCGAAAGCTGACGGAGCGACTGAAATCTCCAGAAGGAAGTAGAAGTGGGCTTGGAAAAGTGCACTCCTGTTGGCTCTGATAGAACTCCAAAAGGTCTGGGTTAAACTGTTATAGTGCCTCTCGAGAGACTAAGCATTCTCAGACTTTGGGCGGCCAACCCAATGGACAAAGAAGTGATGAATAGTTCCATCCTTGGTAAACATATCGTGCTCATCTAAAATAGCATCAATTTTATCATGGTGTGTCGGGAGGGACGGAAGTGGCGCAGGGGAGGACGAACGACCAATAGGGGGTGTACGCAGGGGGATGGCAAAGGGATCCACAGCTAGGGAAAAGTTGCCTTTATACGCAATTAAAACTTCCACATTGAAAGTACGATAAAAATCAAAATAAGATGGAATGTCAATAACATATGCATTTGATCCAATCCGCTGTAAAATTTTAAATGGACTAGCACTACGAGCCTGTAATTTAAAGACGTGCCCAGGTAGGCGCCGTTCCGATCTGATACGAACTATAACATAATCTCCGACATTGAATTTAACGTGTCTTTTATGGGAATTAACGTGAACTTTGTATGAAGCATTACTTGCCTTTAATCGTTTATTGATCTCGATGTGTAAATCGTGAAGGTGTTGTGCAAAAGCTTCGGCCGTCCTGAACATACTAGCACGTGGAGACATCGGGATAAGGTCCAATAGTTTTCGGGGTTTGTAACCATACACAACTTCAAATGGACTCGTATTGAGGTATCTATTGAAAGAACTATTATATGCAAGTTGGGCAGTGGGTATGATCAAGTCCCAATTCCTAAGATGCGCCTGGACCAAACACCCTAATAGGTTACCTAAACACAAGGTCCTCAAAAAATGATTGGTAAAACGAACATCTCTATCAGAAATAATGCTCTTAGAAAAACCATACAGCTTGACAATTTCAACGAAGTAAAGGCGAGCGACTCGAGAAGTATCAGTAGTCTTACTACAATGAATGAAGTGGGCCATTTTAGAAAAGCGATCCACAACGACAAAAATGGAATAATGTTTCCTAGGGGTATGGGGAAGTCCTAACACAAAGTTCATACTTACGTCCTGCCATGGACCATTAGGTACTGGGAAGGGTGTAGAGGCCAGGGTTTTGCTTTGTGTGTTTGGCTAGTTGGCATGTTCGACAAGTATTGACGATCTTAGTCACATCTTTATTCAAACTAGGCCAATAAAATTGCCGCTCAACCTCTTCAATTGTCTTATCACGTCCAAAATGGCCAGATAGACCTCCGGCATGAACTTCCCAAACAACGAAGTCTCGGACAGATGTTTTCGGGATGCAAAATTTATTAATTCGAAATAAGTATCCATTCTGAAGATTTTTTTAGTCCGTGGTGTCCAAGTGCCCACACTGTAAAGTGAAAAAGATTTTGCTAAAATTAGGGCAGGACTTATATTCTTCATTGAGCCTTTCAAAGCCAACAAGTTTAACTTGAATAACAGATAATAAGGCCAAACGATGGCTCAAGGCATTGGCCACTTGGTTGTCAACTCCTTTCTTATGCTTCAAGACAAAAGAATAAGCTTGTAAATACTTGATCTACTGACCGTGCCTATAATTTAATTTCTTTTGGGAGTTGAGGAACCAAAGAGTTTTATAATCTGAATAGAGGACAAACTCTTAACGTAGCAGGTAATGGCGTCGGTAGCGTAAGGCTTGTACGACAGCATACAACTCCTTATTATAAGTAGAGTATCGTCGCTTGGCATCATTCAACTTTTCACTAAAGTAGGCGATTGGGTGGCGTTCTTAACTAAGAACTCCTATCCCTACACAACGTCACACTCTACTTCAAATACCTTGGAGAAGTCAAGAAGGCGCATGACAGGAGAAGTTTCCATCATTTCTTTGATGAGTTTGAAAGTTTTGGCAGCATCGGGAGACCAGGTGAAGTCAACCGTTTTTATGCACTCAGTGAGGGGAGCCAGGATTGTACTAAAGCCTTTGATGAACTGGCGATAGAATGTGGCAAAGCCATGAAAACTTCAAACTTCATGGATGGATTTGTATTCCGGCTAATTTATGATTGCCTGGATCTTTGCAGGATCGGCAGAAACCCCGTTAGAAGAAACAATAAAGCCCAAGAAAGTCACTTTGTCTGAGAAGAAGGAACATTTCTTAAGGTGGGCAAACAAGCTTTCTTTTCGAAGAATAAGGAAAACTTGTGTGAGATGCTCCATATGTTGCTCATTGGTCTTACTGTAAATGAGGATATCATCAAAATAGACCACTAGGAACTGTCCCATGAAAGACCGTAAAGCCTGGGTCATGATTCTCATGAAAGTGCTTGGTGCGTTAGAGAGCCCAAAAAACATGACCAACCATTCATAGAGGCCTTCATTTGTCTTGAAAGCTGTTTTTCACTCATTCCCTGGACGAATTCTGATTTGGTTGTAACCACTCTTTAAATCTATTTTGGAAAAGATTGTGGTACCAACCATCATATCTAACATGTCATTAAACCTAGGAATGAAAAAATGATATTTCACGGTCATTTTATTAATTGCTCTAACATCAACACATCCTCTAAGACCCATCATTCTTAGGTGTTAAGAGAGCGGGTACCGCGTAAGGACTCATACTTTCTCGAATGAATCCCTTGCGGAGGAGTTCTTTCATTTATCTCTGGAGTTCAGCATGTTCAGTAGGATTTATCTTATAATGAGGGAGGTTCGGGAGTGATGCACCTGGAGCGAAATCAATGGCATGTTGAATTTTTCGTAAAGGTGGTAAGTAATTAGGGAGGTTCCCAGGGAAGATATCTTGAAAACTTTTGAGAATTTGATGAGCCACATTAGAAATTGGTATGGAAGAGTTCGGAAGGGCTTCGAGGACGATAACGGCGAACACAATTGACTCACTGATAGCAGCGCGTTTAAATGCTGTGGGACTAATAATATGTAATCCTTTAGCTGCTATCACAGTCCTCTCTTTGCTAGGAGTTGTCGATTTTGGGGGTAGGGGGTAGAGGCGAATCTTTTTTCCCTTATAAACAAAGGAGCAGGAATTAAAACGACATTGGATTGTCACATCTAAGTTATAGAGCAAGGGCGCCTAAGAATGACATGACCCACGTTCATTGGATAATGTCACACCAAATGTGATCTTTGTATTTTAAAAATTGAATGGGTACAAGATAACGTTTGTGTCAATCCAAGAGACGCTGTATGGAATAGGGTGTGGAACTGCCTTTAACCCCAAACGAGAGATAGTATTAGTGGAGACCGCATTGATGCAACTACTACCATCCACGATTACTTTACAAGCCTTTTCGTTCACTTTGATGTAAGTGTGAAAGATAGTGTGACGACGCCAATCATCAGCCTCTTTGGATTGTGTCAAGGTGCATCGCACAACATCCAGAAATGATCTATCGAGGAAGGAAGAATGAAAGTCTAGAATGGAGGGAGTAGGCCGAATGCAGCTCACAAATGTATCAATGTCATCATCATGCAAGTCATCAAACTCCTCTAACTTGGGTTCATAGACTTGTTCTTTAATGGGTTCCTCATTGATTTCATTTTGTTCGTCAATTAATAAAGCTTTACTCGGACATTTGGAAAAAAATATGCCCAAAATCTTTACAATTGAAGCACTGTAATTGAGAATTTCTTTTGGGGGCTTCAACATCCTTTCCTCAGGCTTCTCTTATAGGGATAACGGTGGAAGGAGAGGTTCCTAAGATAGATTTAGAATTGGTGGCAGGAGCGTGTACTATGGGTTGACGGTGGGGTGTCTTGGTGACTAATTCAAAGTCTCGGACAAGATTATATGCATGGTCCAAAGTAGTGACTCTACGGAGGACAAGTTCTCTTCTAAGCTCTTCGTATAGACCTTGTCGAAACCTACTCAATGCCATGGCCTCGTTCTCAATGATGTGACATCACATTCGAAAATTATCGAATTGAGTTACATACTCAGTGACGGACCGATTACCCTATCGAAGGGCATTCAACTGATCGAGTAAGTTGCTACAGTAGGAATGAGGTAAATACTTCTCTTAAAGCCGTCGTTTCATTTCAGCCCAACTCCGAACAGGGGTGGCATGACGCCTAATTAAGAGGTCCTCAACACTTTCCTAATATAATTGGGCATTTTCGATCAATTTAAGACTGACAAATTGAACTCTCATCTCTTCTGACACGAAATACTATTCAAAGAAACGATTCATATCTCAAACTCATTGAGTGAAAACTCAAGGGTCCAAGCAGCCGTAAAAAATAGGGGCATCCAATTTGATATTTTTGAAGAGGTGGTCATCCATATCCTACTCTTGATCATAGTATTTGGGCCTGTGATCGTGTCTACGAGGGATTTGTCTACTGTGTATTTGTCGGTGAGCATTGTTATGTGATGCATCAGAGTTTTCAGCATCTGATGAGCGAGGCCCTAGTTCTAAAGTGGCAACTCGATTTGCGAGATCTAAATTGGTTTGATGAGTCGTAGTCAGGTCAGTTTGAATGACCCTCAGGTGGTCTTGCAATTGTTGTTGTTGGGAAACTAATTGGGCTAATTATTGACTCAGAGTTTCAAATTGGTTAGCGTTCATGATTAGGCCAGAGATATTATGAGAGATAATCCGACCGCTTCGCAAGTGCATATAACACCAATACAACTAATGGTGTGGAGATCAATAAACAATTGAGACGATTCGAATCAATTAAAATTTTTTTTGGTGAGATTTCTATGCTTCAGATCATGCAAGCTAGTATCGCTGATCCATTAAAATGATAAAGTAAGAGTCAATTGCAGTAAAGGTGCATCAAAGGTAGTGTGAGGTTTTTTTTTTTTTTTTTGACAATAAAATGACACATGCAATTAAAAGTAAAGACTATTAAAGATAAACAAAATATGCTACTCAAAAGAAGATGGGACAAACACACCTGGAAATGATTGGATTATCTTGTTGAGACTGCCTTGGAGATGATCTGACCCACTTGTTTGAGATTGGATGAAAATCTTATACTGTTTGAATTTTTTTTTCTCTTTTTTTTTCTCTCTTTTTTTTTTCTCCTGGCTACTATTTGCGCTTTTGGTTTTTCTATTTTCTTTACCTTTCCTCGGCAACAGCCCACAGATGCAGAGAGAGGGAGAAGAGAGGCGCGGCTGCTTAGTGCGCAACTATCCTCTCAGGTGGCAGTTGCGACGGCGTTGGCGACGGAGATGAAGGCAACAACAACGGCGATGAAGGTGACGATGAAGACGAACACAGGCGAAGAAGATGATGAGGAGAACGAATCTGATGAAGCGACAAAGACGAAGAAGAACGAGGGCGAAGACAAAGACAGAGAATGAAGATGAAGATTCGGGACACCCGATTCGTGACTTCTCTTTCTACTCCCTTTCTTTGGGTTTTTTTTTTTTTTTCTGGAGGACGGTGGAGGCTAGGGTTTTGGGTGGTTGGACAGTGGAGGCTGGGTTTATCTAGTGATGGTATAATTTGGGTTAGGGTTAATTTTGATTGTTGGTGGTGGAATGTGGGCTTTGGTTTGCAGTCAATTAGGGTTCTTTGGTAGGGTAGATGGTTGTTCTGGGTGGGGTTTGGCGTGACGGCTATCGGAGTGGTGGTGGTTAGCAGCGACGTGGATGATGGCTTGTGGCGGCGGCTTGTTCTGCCTCCTGCTACGGCGGTGGCGCCGGCTTAGTCGACGGGGAGTGTTGCATCGTGTGTTTCTGTCTCGTTGATTGCTCTGTTTCTTTGCTTCTTCTGTTGCTGCTTCTGCTCTTTTTTTTTTCTTTTTTCATTTGACAGAGGTGGGCACGAGAACA
>JAOVVI020006219.1:0-11143 GCA_028571085.2 Nepenthes alata | reverse complement strand
ATCTCACTGACTGCATGAAAAATGGTGAATTTACTTGGTCTCCTGATGCTGCCAAAACTTTCAAAACTATAAAAGATAGGAGGACAACAGCCCCCGTCATGCGACACCCTGATTTTTTCAAAGTATTTGAAGTAAAGTGTGATTCCTTAGGTGTAAGAATAGGAGTTCTTAGTTAAGAACGCCATCCAATTGCCTATTTTAGCGAAAAGTTAAATGATGCCAAGTTACGATACTCTACTTATGATAAGGAGCTGTATTTCGTTGTACAAGTCTTACGTTATTGGCATCATTACTTGTTTCCTCATGAGTTTGTCTTATATTCTAACCATGAAGCTCTTCGATTTATTAGCTCCCAGAAAAAATTAAATTATAGGCATGGTTGACAAATTGAATATTTACAAGCCTATTCTTTTGTCTTTAAACATAAGAAGAGAATCAAGAACCAAGCCGCCGATGCCTTGAGTCGTCTGTCCTTATTATCTGTTGTTCAAGATAAGATTGTTGGTTTTGAAATATTTGAAAAAGAGTACAAGTCCTATCCCAATTTTAACAAAATCTTCCTAACTTTACAATGCAGACACTCAGACATTACAAAAAGTTTTCATATTTAGGATGGGTACTTATTTCGGGTTAATAATCTTTACATCCCGAAAATATCTATCTGAGAATTCATAATCTAGGAGGTGCACGCTAGCGGTCTATCGGGCCCTTTCAGACGTGATAAAACAACAAATGAGGTTAAACGGTAATTTTACTAGCCTAGTTTAAAGAAAAATATGGTCAAGATCGTCAGTACTTGTCGAACATGCCAACTAGCAAAACATAAAAGGCAAAACATTGGCCTTTATACCCCTCTACCCGTACCTAATGGTCCATGGCAGGACATATGTATGGACTTTGTATTAGGACTATCACGTACCCCTAAGAAACATGATTATATTTTTGTTATTGTGGACCGTTTTTCTAAAATAGCCCACTTTATTCCGTGTAGTAAGACTGTCGATGCTTATCGGATTGCTTGACTTTATTTTATCGAGATTGTCAAGTTATATGGCCTTCCTTAGACTATTGTTTCTGATATGAGCGTTTATTTTACCAGTCACTTTTGAAGAACCCTGTAGCATATAGTTGGTACCAAACTAAAATTTTTCACTGCCTACCATCCACAAATAAACAGTCAAACTAAAATTATCAATCGGACTTTAGATAATTTGTTACAATGTTTGGTTCAGGAAAATCGTCGGAAGTGGGACTTGATCCTTCCCATTGCCGAACTTGTATATAATAACTCTGTTGATATATCTATAAGCATGAGTCCATTTGAAACCATACATGGTTACAAATCTCAAAAATCATTAGATCTTATCCAGATGTCCCCACACGTTAGTATATCCATGACAGTCGAAACTTTTGCACAATACCTTCGTGACTTACACATCGAGATCAATAAACAATTAGAAGCAAGTAATGCCTCATATAAATTGCACGTTGATATGCATAAAAGGCATGTTAAATTTAATATTGGAGATTATATTATGGTTCGAATCAAGCTAAAATGGCACCAACATGAGCACGTTTCTAAATTGAAAGCTCGTAGTGCTGGTCCATTTAGAATCAAGCTAAAATGGCACCAACATGAGCACGTTTCTAAATTGAAAGCTCGTAGTGCTGGTCCATTTAAAATTTTACAGTGATTTAGACCAAATGCATATGTTATTAAAATTTTATCTCATTTTCGTTTTTATCATACTTTTAATGTTAAAAATTTAATTAATTATAAAGATAATTTTTACCCACCGATTGATCCCTTTGATGTACCCCCAGATGTGACACATTGAAGCCCACCCAATCTTGCACAACTCCCCACCCTACCAGCACACATCGATAAAATTGATACTATTCTAGATGAGTAGAATATACTTACCAGTGATGGAGCGGTTTAGCGTTTCCTTGTCCGTTGGGTTGGCCTAGCAAAGTCCGAGAATGCATAGATCTCTCGAGAAACACTTCAACAGTTAGATCCAAATCTTTTAAAATTCTACCAAAGTCAACAGGATAGCACATCTCTAGGCCCAAGTTCTGTTCCTTCCGGAGAGTTTGGTGGCTCGGTCAGATTTTGGCCCCTACTCACATGTGTCTATCAACGTCAACGGAACATTGCATAGCCACTCAGCTTATGGTTGGGAAATAACTATATAAGTTTTACTTAATTGGGTCGAGTCCAAACCACCAAGAGAGAATTGATGCAAACATCATTGATAAAAATATTTTATTTTATTTTATTTTCAAATTAGATTTGATTTAATTTTCAAATTATAAAATACTTTATTTTATTTTATTTTATTTCATTTGCAAATAGAAAATATTTTATTTCATTTGATTTTATTTGATTTGAAAGATTTTATTTTAAAAAATTATGTAATATTTAGTTAGGTAATTATATTTGTTTCCAAATTATCATAGGGTTAGAATTTATATATATAAGGACTATAAATTCTATTGTTTAGATGATACTTGATGAATTGAATGAAATATTGAGTGATTGTTCTTTCTTTCCCATCTCGTTCTTGCTCTCTTCTCTTTTTGGTCTCTACCTCTCTCTCTAATTTATATTCTCCCTCTGTCTATGTTCCTTCTATTCTCCTTCCCCTCTCTTACTTCCCCCCTTCCCGGCATCAAGAAAAATATAACCAAACAATATAGTGAGATATCTCAGGATGACAGTACCATAAATAAAGAGCAACATTGTTAAAAAAAGGTTAAAAAAAAAAAAGCAAACAAGTACTACCAACTGAGGAATAAGATCAAGAATTATAAATGAATCACAAAATAAAACACAATTGAGAGCACGCAGCCAAATCACAGCTTGTTTGTTGTATAACATTTTTGTGAACATCAATAGCCAAATCAATGTGTCCAACATACATTAATTAACAAGTATGTTGAGCTTTGGACATCTGAACATGTTTCTAAGAAAAAGAAACTGTGATAAATTGGTTATTTTGAACACAATCTATGGAGGCGTAGAATCATGCATGAGTCACTTGGAATATAATGAAGTGATAGGCTTTGAACCTAGATAACTATTATAACACATAAGCAGCTTCCTATGGGAATACCGTGTCCAAGTGATTGGTAA
The DNA here is from genome assembly GCA_028571085.2 of Nepenthes alata. Classification (NCBI taxonomy): domain Eukaryota; kingdom Viridiplantae; phylum Streptophyta; class Magnoliopsida; order Caryophyllales; family Nepenthaceae; genus Nepenthes; species Nepenthes alata. Next base: position 8,004 of record JAOVVI020006219.1, on the reverse strand, counting down.
ACCACTGATCTAGTTCCCTGGTACAAGAAGAATCTCCCAGCAGATATTGATGAAAATCAGAATAAGCCAAGTATATGCCACATTCTGCAGTTAAACAAAAAGCATTTATCACAAGTTGAGAAAAATCAGGAAAGAGGCATTTTTGAAATTCTCTTTTCATTCTGAACAATATGCTCTGAGTCAGCGAAAATCCCTTTCGTTGGACAAACTCTAACAGCAAATAGAGACAGGAACCGTAGAATATAAAATAGAATTCACCATGCAAAGTGCATGTACTAGAGTATGTACAACAATGAAAGGGATTTTGTTGGGGCTACCTGCCAGAAAGAGGAAACAAGCTGTAAGCCCATAAAGCTAGAGCTAACATCAGATTTCCAAATTAAAATTCAGTTGGCTAGCTGATGCCATTTGCCTCAAAAAATTATAAATGCTTCTTAAATATTTTTTAGAACAGTACAGCTTTAAAAAACCAAGGTTATGACCAGCACAAATTCAACTCGGTGTGCACATGGGGATAGTCCTTTCAGACTCCGCTAAGTCCAAATCATGAACATTTAAATTCAAGTATTGGGCTTTATATAATTTGTCCATTCAACAGGGAAATGGACCAGGTAATCTGTACTTTTATTCAAGGAAATGCATTTCAAGTTCAGATGGTCCAATTACGAAAGGGTGGCCCATTGCAGAAGAATCTCGATTGTGGGTATAACAACAAAGTTGTTTCCATAGTTGGAATGACCTTTGAGTCACAATAAAACAATCTAACTGCTATACTAAGATTTACCCTACATACTGCAATATCAATTCCAAAATTTCATAAAAAGATTGGATAGGGAATTGCACAATTATCAATGGTTCCCTTTTTTTCACATGTGATCTTTTCAATGATTTTTGTATACACTACTACCAACATTTATATTTGATAGATACCAGTAGATTATATTTCTCTACAATCCCTCTTTCAATGGTGTTTTTCGCAAGCATTTGCATAGTTATAAATAAATAAAACTAGCCATTTTCAGAAACTTTTTCACAAATATAATGGAATAGATTCACCAAGAGACATACAAAGAAATAAAAAAGAATGAAAACTCTACCATCGCCTGAATGACACTGTGCCAACTCCTGTGCTGTTGAAGCAATCTTTTCAAGAACTGCGTTCATCTAATACACAATGAAACAAGATATACAGCTTCAGATAAATTTAATATTAAGAATCATTTTATTTTTTCCTTCCAGAAATCAGGAATGTCAATGTCCGGCAGAGAAAGGAAAATATTGACCACAACTGTTTGTTGATATCAAGCTACTGTATTTCATTGAAAAGGAATACCAACAAAAGAAGGGCACACCTCTAAATTTCTCGCAGAGAGGCTATCGTCCATCATACCAAGTTGTCCAGTCACAACAGATGTTGCAGTCACTCGTGCTCTCCTTCCTTGGATCAAAGCTGAAGCCTGGCTAGTTAGCATATCAAATTGACCCTGCAGCTGGCTGAGCTGCCTCTGCAACTGCAAAGCTTCAGCTTTATACGCCAGAGTTGAATCCCTAAATTGAAAAAAATTATATGAAGTCCACAAATTCCACCAATATGGAAGAGTCAGCAACCAAACACAAATGGGATAAACGAAAATTAGGACAAATCTGTAGATAGATGAACAAAGTCAAAAGCATGGTAAATAGTCCTGCCCTTCAGAATTAATTTTTATTAAAGAACCTGATGTCAAGCATTACCATCAGCAGCAATTCAAAATGAATCGACAACACGAGCATGACAAGTAACATTCATGTCTTTGCAGATATTCCTCATCACAATGCTGAAATAATTGAAAATTCAGGAGACCTATATATCCACTGAAAGGAAGCATCACAAAATACAAATATGACCTGCTTATAAAAAATGTTCATGCAATTATCAATGAAATAAACTACGAATCCACCAGTGATATTGTTGGGGAAAACAAAAGAAGCTGAAGAAGAACAAAAGGTTTTCTAGGATTATTAGATACTAGAAATTATAATGCAATGATCAAATATTTCGTTATTTTATCCGTACATAATCAGGCATCAAAAAAAATATGCAAACACCATCCTATACTGGTTCACTGAATTATGGTTGGCTAGAGACCGAAAGGGCAATTTGGACAAATAGATTCCCATTGAAACATTCGGGGACAAAAATGGATACTACACTTCATCAACCAAATTGATCATATAACCACAGTCAAGAATATAGGTTCATCTGACAAGTCTATTACCTTATTTCTTTTAATCCTTCTTCAGCTCCAAAAACAGCTTCCTGATTGCCTCTCCTAGCTGAGAATGCTGAAATACTATCATAAGCAAAATCCAAATCCTCTCCCTGAAAATCAAAAGGTGCATCTATAAGCATACTCATCAAAATGTAGGATTCTGTAATGCACAATGGATCGTTTTGGAATTTCGCCAAACATCAGCAAAAAGTCTAGGATATTGATATATATTCTACTTCCACTTCTCAGTTTCCTTCCAGTGTGTTGGTGTCTTTTATGTGGCAAATTTCTAGAAATTTGTATTGCTTTTGCCTTTATAGTCATGTTCTTAGTTCTCGTGTTTGTAGTTGTGGAAAACTATCATGACAAGAATTCCAGCTGTATCAACGAATCTCTACACCCACTAACTTTTAAGATGGTAGAAGAGCAAATACTTTATTCCTTTGCTATCTTAACAAATCCTTATATGACAACCAAATTACATACGTTTGGATCAGCATAAATTGACTGATCCATCCAACAACTGCCATTATTTCCATCATTTTGGCAACAAGTAGCATCTGCTTATCTTTATGATGAAAATACAATAGCTAAAAAACAGCTATATGTCCAAATATAAAGTTAGTCTAACCAATGTAACAATTTCAGAACCAGAAAATTATTATCCTAACTTATAAATGTCATGGTGATATAATGGACTCCATTCTATAGCACCTAAAATTCTTGCTATTGTCGTTTGCTGAACCAGAACAATTTGTCAGTCATCTTAACCCATCACCACTAGGACTTCTATATTAAGCAAGGAACCCCAATTGGAGGCCATATAACCACTATCTCAGTTGAAGTTCACATGGTTGCAGTATCATGACATACTCACTAGTCACTACCCAATAGTATTTGCCGTGCATTAAAACCCTTGTTGACTTACCTAGCAATACCGGTTTATGCAATTCAATTCTGATAGCTACTGCTATCAGAGCTTCATCCATTGCACATAACTCCAATTCCCAGCCTCATTGATCATTGTAAAGTGATGAAACATTATTGCTGCTTGCGATTAGATGCCTGGCTACAAGTCAAGGAAGAATGGTCGCCTAACTAACTCATCTACATCACTCTCCGAGGGAGAGTTTGGTGAAGTAGTTGATCTTCAGGTGTTTGCAGCTGCTCAGGCTATATAGATATTGATTAAACGAAAAAATAAAAAATCAACTTTTAGAATAAAGTCAAGGGACTGATAAGAACACCTCTCTAAAGTATCCCAAAGATAGCCATAAAAAAACTTAGAAAAAGGGTTGTTCGGGGGTTTGGGTGCTGTCAGTGGAAAGTGGATCACATTCCCAAACACAAATCTCAACCTCATAGACTTCAGATTCAAACAGATTCTCCAGATCCCACAGATACCGAAGAAACAAACCATGATTTCAAACATATTCACAATATCCAACAGATGAATGTGACAAGATTTTGGCACTCCTCTAACAACGGTAGTTCACACCCATATATTAACTTGTAAATGATAGCACTTAAGCAATAGAATCCAAAATCCAGATAATAAGAAGCTCAACAAAAATATATTATGGCTCTCATACTCCACTTGCCCATACTGTATAGTCCATCTTAAATTCTCTCTTCACCTAGCCAACCACTAGGCTACCATTGATTTATCAAAGATTTATATTTATTGATGTTGGACTCATATATGACTACTTGAGCAGCAAGTTCTCAAATTGAGCAGAATTGCTGGAACTAATCCAGCTCAAGCAGCTCAGAGGTATTTTCATGTAGTTTGCACACGTTTCTGTAGCTACATTGTCCTCAATAGGGATAGCTGTCCTTGACACATTACTCCTCAGAGGATGCATTGCTGTTTAGAACATCGTCACCCTAGGTCATAATCCTCCATCCTTGAAAATAAGGAAGCACGGCATTTCCCAAATCCATAGCTAGTACTGTTCAGTGGTTCAAATTGTTTAAGTTAATAACCAGCTGTGTGTTTTCAATCAACGTTGGCATCTGTATATAGCATTTATATACACATCTAACCAATTTGAGAAGACATGAGAATATTGGAATTTTGATATGAGCAACCAAAAGTGTAGTTCTTCTATCAATATTTAGGTTATCGTCTATCGTTTTCAATAATATCAAAAATAAAACAGGTATACATCATTAATTTACTAGCAGAATTAAACGAATTATAGTATAGCAATTTGAAGGACCATTGTTATGAAAAAAATAATGTGTTATTAAAAACCACATTTCACTTATTGGCAATTAAATACATAGAAAAGGCCATAAATGAATTGATTATTAATTGACTAGACTTTCTTTCATTAATTTGGTAAGCATAAAATTAAGTCTGAACTCCAAACTTTACACAAAAGTTAGGGAGTTTAGCTAAAATGAACTAAGCATGTGTTTCAAACCAAGCCAAAGTTACAAGTTTAACATTCGGTACGCGTAGCACAATGTGTGATACATAACCAAGTGTCATTTTACACAAGAGATCATTTTTCAGGACTACATTCATATGCAACATTTAGGTATGTGCTGCGTAAGGTTTCGTGAATTTAGGGAACTATGAACCAAGCTTTTACCATTTATGTTCCATAATTAATTATAAATTAATATAGCAAATAATGCTTTATTTTATAATTTTTGTTCCTCACCTAAACAAGCTCACAAAATCAACTTAATTCAACTTGTTAAGCTTATTGAGTTGTGAGCTCAGAAAAGCTTTAACAAATACATCAAGCATAGCTCCAAGTAAATTTATTGGACTAACAACCCTAATCATATGTCAAATCATTTACATTTTTAGGAAATATTAACCTCTTAAAATATGCATGTTTCAAACAAAAACCAAACAATGTGTTTTCCAATAAAATAGTAGAAGTCCATAAGTTAAAAAAGAAAATGAATCTAAAAATCAGAAATAGAAAACAGTTTTTCCAACTAAATAAGACCAAAGCATTCACAACACATTCGATTGCCGAAGCTAAACAGCTCAATGCAATTCAAGAAAAAATCACTTCAACAAAGTGCCTTCATCTACCCAACTGACTTGCACACTATCCCTAGAAAAGAGGGAGCACTCCAAATATATATTGATAATTACACAAGTTAGAGTTCCTTAGGAAATCAGCACACTGACCTGGCTACGGCACATTAAAAAGAAATAATGATGAAGCTGGTAGCTCAGAGGACTAGAGCACGTAGCTATAAACCATGGTGTCAGTCATTTGAATCCCTCCTTGCCTAGAACCGGCCCAAAAGGGAAGGATCTTTCCCCTCCGAGATTAAGAGCGCTAAAGCTAGAAGTGGCAGCCATTAAGTGGGGAAAAAAGGGAATTTTAATTGTAAGATATCTCATACAACCGTCACTAGAATTGAGATTTTATTCAAAGAGAAAGAGATTAAATAATGGTGTTCAATTATCAGAAAAATAATTTCTTAAAAACTGGTTCGCAGACGATGATATTTACTATCTATTTATCTAGTTGTTAGACGATACTCCATAAAATAAAAATGAGCGTTGTGCAGATACATAAAAAGATCTTATGAATAAACTGATAGCAAATGATATTACATTTTGCATGATGCAGTTCAAAATAAAAGGCAGGATGACTGTACCTCCAACAACTTCCCTTCTTGCAGAAACTGCTCATACCTGGGATACATAGCTCAAAGCTGTGAGTTCAAAAGGCATTTAGCCAAGTACAAACTCGTCAACATACCATCCAGGCCAATGAAGGATGAAAATGACTCTTACAAAATGTGGGCATCACTAAGGGGTGGGAAAGATAAATTGGATAGTAGACCAGCATAGAAACTTCGAGGCAACAAGCATACAATCAACCATACATTAAGACAGACGATCAAAATTGGGGTATAGATGTCTAAAGTTTGATAATTTTGCAGATAAAAGAGCACTACCATAATGTCAAAAAGCATGTCCACGCAAAAAGATCAAAGAATCAAGAACGTTAAAAAACATAAGAGGTTCCTTTTCCAAGCAATGTCAATACTAGCCCGGCTTTATGCAATAAATAATGCAAAAGGATTTATGTTACGGGCTCAGAAATGCATCCTCGGAAACGTCGCGACCACATCGGCATCCTACCACGTCAGCTGTCCATTACTAGCCAACCACATGCCATTTTCCATAATTCTGTTATTTTTGTTATTTTATTCTGCGTAATGAATTTTGATATAATCCTGTGTAATCTGTGATAGAGGGGTATCAAATATAATAAAAATTTCCCCCTCTTCTCCCTCTCTCTCTGCCTCTCTCTACTTCTCTCAAACTTTTTCCTTTTCCTCTCTGTAGCTGACTTTTTTCTCCCTCTGCTGGACTCCCCTCCCCCTTCCTTTCTCTTCTCCATTTTGTCTGTTCATCCCTTCTCTCACTCTCTGCTCTTCACCGCCTCGTGCTTTCATCACCTCGGCCAAATACACCTCGGTTGTACTGTAGCAGAAGACCGCGGGCTTACTGTAGCACCATCACGCTTCATTGGTGCTTTCATTGAAACCGGCAGAGGAAATGGCGCTCGCAACTGAAACACAAGTACTCGACGCACTCGACGCTTCCATCGCAAAGTTGTCGGCGAAGTTGAAGGAGGTGCAGGTGACCGTCTAACAACACACAGACACCATGGTTGCCCAAGCTTCCACCAAAGCACAAACCCAGAACTCCCTTGATGAAGTCCTTCGATCTCTCAACAGGATCGAGCGACAACAGAGCTCATTTGCGCATCTTCCCTTGTTGTTCAACCCTCCACCGTTGTTTCCAACCACCGCTGCGTTCATGGCATCTCTGACCGTAATTCCACCACCACATCCGCAACATCCAAGCTACAGCCTCTCAGAAACCCCTCAAACTCAAAACCGAAATGACCGACAGCCCCTACCATCCGCAAATCTCCATGTTCTTCCGACTCCTTCACATATCAAGTCTTCAATGGACGGACTCCATCGATCTCTAGTACGAATCGAACAACAACGAAGCAAACAGCATCCCTTGCCGTCTGAAATTTCCCTATCGCGTCCACCCTCCTCTTTGATCATAGCCTCGTCTTCTCATCTTCGTCTGCCTCCCACAGAAATTTCACACTTCTGTTCAATCCTTAGCTTACTAGCAATGTCGAAGGAGTTACAGGAGTGGAAGGCGACTGTACCTCAAAACACTTCAAGTATCGCCTCTAATGCTTCCATTCTTGAGCAATTTCCAAAATCCCTTACTAAAGTTTCCCCATCCTTGTCTTGCGTCGAGAAACAATCCGTCAATCCACCGTTGCTTCCATGCCTTACTTCGTTTCTGTCCCCTTCGACTGCAACCCCTGATTCCCAAACCGCTAAACCACATATCGCCATAACTCTGCAAGCTTTCTCTTCTCCACCCAGCCTTCTGCTCGAGCTGCCAATTGTGAACTTGAATCCAGCAGATCTGGACTCGGATAGAGAATGTCGCCAGCTTCTCGTTCCAATTACAGAGGCTAAATCCAATGACAATGAATCCCTAGCGGATTTGTTTCCACACTCACCGCAGCCACCATCTCTAAAATTGATTTACAGGGACCTCCCTACTCATGAATGGAAATTCAGGCATCCATTTTTAGTCTCCCGATCCATTGAGGCTGTGGCCCTTGAAAATCTAAAGGAGATCTGTAAAGTAGGCCTTACCAGGAAGCTTGTCAAGGACGGTGAAGGTACTCCTGAAATATGTGATGAGGCTGAAGTGCATTTTACT
>JAOVVI020006217.1:0-15815 GCA_028571085.2 Nepenthes alata | reverse complement strand
AGGGGTTTCAACATGAAGGCTGTAGTAATAAGGGAAGCAAACAAATTGTTGCCATATAATGCCTACCAGAGAAACTACCATGACTGCAAAATTGTGATGAATGGTAGGTAGGGACAAAGAGTCTTGAAATACTAACCGTTGCTACGTTTAAAATGTTCCCGTATAAATCTTTCTGCATGACATGGGTACTTGTTTCGAATGTATTCCCGGAGACACTTTTGGTAGGAGAAGTCGATCCAGCTGCCATCAGTTCTAACAACAAACAGACATCTCGAGCGTCTGAACTGGGGATGTCGATCAACCTTTTATCAATCAAGGAAGTTATTGCAAGTTACAAAGTCACAAGTCATTCATAATTTATGAAACCATAGAAATACTCATTAAGCAAGCACGTCTCTAGCATTACATCTTCCTAATCATTAATACGGAGAAAAATGCAGTGGTTGAAGTTACTCTTCAACTTGAAGAAGTATAGTACTCCCAGCTGGTCAGATAAGACTGGATAGACTTGAGATTACTTGACAAAAGCTTGTTTGAGGAGTTCAACTGAGTCAAAATCAAGCTTACTTTTTAAGCTTAGTCAGTCAATGAGCCTAATGTTAAATCTGATCCAACAGATTCCTTATTGAGCAACAAAGCTACTTAGAGCTAGTTTCACAATCACTCGGTTAAAAATACTTCAATTTTAACCCAAGTCATGATGCATAACAATCCAAACCAAGCATTCTCTTGAACACTAAACTCATGTGTAAGACATAAGCAGAATAGTACTTAATCAATCAACTCCTTTACAACCCAATAGTCATGTAAATAATAGTGAATACGGCAGCACCAATCAAGAAGTCCATTAATTCTTCCATTGCCAGCCACATGTACGTGGTAAAACCTTGTAAAATTTTCAAGCTAGAGGAATATTATCAAAGAACCACAGAAACAGCGTATCTGCTTTCTGGCTTAGAGCATAAATGGCCTTCGCAATTATGAATATTTAAAAAAGCCCTCAGATCTGAAACAGCTAAGCTGTTGGAGAATTGTGTCGCTTATTTAGACTAAATACACAAATACGTCATGTTGCAGCACACAGAAGGGCCTCAAAGGACAGAAGATCCCTTTCAAGGGCAGAAAACCAGTCTACTATGATCCATGTGCATTCACATTGTCATAAAACAGCTAAAATAGAATCTGAACTTCAAATATAAAGAAAAGTCAAAAGTGAAACATATATTGAAAAGATATTTAAAAACTGCATAGTTTTGGCAAAACCATCCACAGATCAAAGTCTAAAATATGTCAGAAATCTTGGCACTCTTCCAATACATTAAATATTCAGAAAAGGAAGAGCAGATCAATTAAAATTTGACATTGGATAGTTTGAGGGGCCACAGACAGATCAATGCTTGCTGTCTCCACAAATGTGGCAGCAAATCAATTAAATTAGTGGTACTTAATAGCCAAGCCAAAAAAGAAAAAAAAAATCCACAACCATAATGTAAATTTTTTGGATTAGAACTCAGACTTAAGTCTAATAGGCTTTTGTTCAATTCATCTTTCGAATGAAAAAGGAGTTGTTGCATAGTAATGATTCCATCAGAGATTAACAAAGAGCAATTTATGGGTGATGATATTGACAACAATCTTGCAGCTTTTGTGTAAGGAACACTGGCATTTTTTTCAACAAGTAGAACTTATAGACAAGTTTCAATTTGCTTGCCTAAATTTTCTATTTATTTGGATGAAGTTAGCTTCCCCTTATCCTACCATATTTTGCTTGATTCTTCTGAATATATGCACTATGGTAAAGAGGGAGTTGTTGCCTTGTTTCTTTTTTCATTTTTTCCCCCAACTGAAAGGGCTTTTGTTTCTTTGTTCTTACATATATTTGGGTGTGCAACCCTTTGAAACAACTAATAAAACTACAATAATTCTTATCAGTCAATAAAATAAATAAAAACAAAACCCCAGTATTGGCTTCAACAGTCTGTGATACTGTGTAAAAAAAAATCATTTTCTCCACTTCTGAATTAGACAGCGCAAATATCCAACCTAAGTTGATCATTCTATATGGTCTACAAATTACGACCGACAAGCATAATGATTATGATGTCACCTGAGCTGTAACAAATCTAAACAAGTACAGTATCAGATTGGATACAGCTTAGGAAAATACCATACATAAATGGAGAAAGTGTCTATGTCTAACATGGAATTATTGACAGTAGAAAGGCAGGAAAATAGAAATCCAGTTTGTGTTTAGCACAAAAGTACACTATTGAGTACTCTACAGCGACCTAGAGGCATGGGTGGTTCAAGCAACGGAAACAAACTTTCTCCAATGCAAAGATAAGGCTATGTATATCCGACACTTCCCAGAGCCCAGTGAACTAGTCACCCTTTTGTAGCAAAAAAGGTACACACAGGCTCTTGGCCTGAATATCTAAGGGCATAGCTGTTAGTATTAAGATGCATAGACTCTTAATAAGAAGCAACAGCACGGTAACAACAACCACCCAAATAAAGCTTGTGAAGATCGATTCACCATGATGGAATCAAGTCCACATCCAATTTTATCTTCAGAACGAATATGATAAGTAAGAAGCTTCTCCATCACAGCTCTCTCATCTTCGGCATTTAGACGTTCCCCATCCATATATCTAGCAAAAAGATCAGATAACAATAATACATGGCTACATACCAATACATTTTCCAACAGAAGTATCACACAGCAGGAAATTAAAAATGCAGCTGCAGAATCAAATACCAATAAATGATACAACATGTTTTTTGCAAATGTCTATTACAAAAGAACTTGAGGAAAATGCTTCTGAAATTGATGAACAACAACTTAATTTCGCAATTCACTGATAATGATAATAAAATGTATTTGGCTCTAACAGTCAACATTATATAGTAGGCAAAACTATATATATCAGTGCTCTCAAACAAATGCTGTGGAGACCTGTTAAAAAGAGGCAGAAATTGGAAGAAATCTGCCCGGGGGAGGGGGGGTTAGAGAGAAGCCACCTAGCAATACAAGGAGAAGCACAGTAGGGGATCAGAATGAAAAGAAAGAGAGAGTGTGACGCAGACTCATCGGACAAAAAAAAAAGGAAGAGAGAGGAAGACGGAGAGAAAAAACTAAGGTGGTGGATAAGAGGTGAAGTGAAATTTGCGTGCTGATATTTTTGGTAAGTGAATATTTATCGGTTCTTATTTCTTTCCTACAATTCAATATTTCTAGAAGCATGTTCATTGTCATTTCCTCAGGTTGATATGTTGTTCAATTGTTGAGCTTGCTAATTTCGTATTCATTCAATTGTCCTTCATTGTGGAAAACCTTCTTTTTACATGTAAATAAATGATTTTTGTTACTGAAATGTATTTTTTGAGCCATATGTATTTTTACAAGAAAATTTTGATTGAGTTTTTGCTTTACGCTCTATTCAAGAAAAGGGCTCCCCAGCAGAGAGCTACATGAAGCAGCGTAGGAGCTGTCCCAGAGTAGAAAGGCTACTTGCTACCATATTGGAGCTTCCTACAGTGGCACCACCATGACGAAGGTCGCAAAGTGCAATGGTTGTTTTTTGCCCGATGGGGTGAGATATTGGTGAGTGTTTTTGGATATATATAATTATATAATTTGATTTTATGGAAAGTTTGTTGTTATTTTATAGGTATGGTTCTATCCTTGTGATGTAAGCTCTTCCCGAGAGTTGATCTAGCGGTTACTGTTTTCTTCTTTGGATTCAAGGATGAGATTGCTGCGCCAAGATTTATTTTTGGCCTTCGAGGGATGGATATTGTAGTCGTCTAACTTACTAAGCTATTTGTAGGTCACCCTCATTTAATATTTTAAAGTATGAAATATAGTTTGGAAAGGTTTTCGTTAGACCAGAACCTAGATCAAAATAGATGAAAAATTCTTGTTATGTCAAATGCCAATTGGATCAATGTTATTAGTTGTGAGAAAGGAAATCCAAGATATTGGATTTATGTTCATTTGCTCCTTGCTCGTTTCAGAAACGTGGATGCCATTTATCTTTGTGGGATCATTGGTATATAAATTTTAAAAATTTAATTATTGGTATTTTAGGTGGATTGTTTTGGATTGCATATTTTTGGTGTAAGCCTTGTGAGCTCAATGATGGAGGCTGGGCTCATGGCATATGATAAACAGACGCAGCAGGTTGGGTCAGGCCCTTCGAATTTCATAAATAGACATCAAAGAATCATGCATGCAAATGCATTTGAGCAAAATTTTCTCCTCACACATCAACAAGCTAATGCTAGAAGGCAACATGCATGAAACTGGCAGTTCAGAAACTAGAAACACAGGACAAATATTTACTATAAAGAATTGTTAGGTACATTATGTGTTCGTATATTTCGTAACTATATCTGGTTGTTCATTGGTGTATTATTCAATGTTATGAAGATCCGCATTGAATTTACGCCCGATATTTGCAAATGCGTAACTCCCAATATCCACATCTGCCTTGCACTTAATTCACGCACAAGTGCTTTTTCTAATATATCTATGCTTGAGGTGTGCCTGAGACGCGCGCGAGCGACTTTTCCAGTATGCCCATACTCGAGGTGCGCCTAAGATGCGCACAAGCGTCATTTCAGAATGCCCGCACTCAAAGTGTGCCCGAAACTCATATGAGCGTACTTTTCAAATTACCCGTGTCTGAGGAGCGCTCAATCGACGCTTGAGCGCAGGGGCACAGACCTATTACGCGCATGACGCGTGCCTGTGAAGCACTCAATATTTTTTATTTTCTGCATCTTTTTGACCTAATTTCGGACTCTCTCTATATATACCTGCCTTCCACAACTTATGTAGCAAATTTTGATATTATATTGTATAAGGCAGCTCCTCTAAAATCTTTTCTTTAAAGCTTGTAAAAGCCTCTTTTTTTAAGAAAACTCTTCCTCAATCATTAAGTATCAATCATAAAGTTTTCTTATTACATTTTTATAAAATAAATAGATTTTGCTATACATATTTTTTTCTACTTGTTGACCTTCATATGAGACGTGGGTGGCGTGAAAATCGGGATCCAGCGGTGTGTGAAAATTATATGGCTTGTGAAGTAAGCTTGACAAGAAGATCGGAAGGTGTCCGATTCCGTTGTTGAAGAAAATTTCATGGAGTTCCTTGGTAGGAGTTACAAGTCGAGAGTAAGTCGGCTAAATTTAGTACATTTATATCACCCGATTTGTAATTTGACTTTTTTAATATATTGTTTTTACTGGCTGTAGAAGTTCGGAGGGTTTTACTCGATAACCGTAGCTATCAAGGTTTCCCTTTGTCATCAAAAATCCTGTCTTGGCTATTGTTATTTATTGTACTTACTGTTTATATCCTTTTGATAGTTAAATACATCTAAATTTGAAAATATTTTACTTGTTTCGTATATTTATGTGTAGCTTTATTCCACGATTTGAAAATGTATTACGGGCCTACATTATTTTCTATTTTATGTTTTTTTTCTGAGGTGCCAACTATTTTGTTCTATTGCTTTTCTGTTATACCTTCACGTGGTTGCCTGTGTAGTTACTTACCCATTTTAGTTACTGATTTTCCTTATATTCTAACGATGTGCACAATAACAGAATAAGGAAATATCTATTTGCTCTCTCTCACACTCTGTCTCGCTGCACACTGCTCCCTCTCCCTCACATCCCTTTCTCCCTCTGTCTGAACTCCCCTTCCCCTTCCTCTCTAACTCTCTCTCTCTCTCTCTCTCCCTTTTTGTCTATGTCTTCGGCTGTGTTTTCCTCTGCTCTTGTAGTCTTCGTCATCGATTGCAGGTCTCTGCCTTCGGTGCACGCAACAAAAGGGGTTGAAACGAGTTGAGATTAGAGACTCCGTAATCATTTTCGAGAACAAATGAGGATCCTTTTGGTACAAGCACTTCTATAAATGAACTTTATAAAGTCCTCAATGAGATATAAGAACCCAGACATATAAGGCAATTAAACCCTCCCAAGCAATTCATTGTGCGGATGTTAGTAAAACATGCTATACTACTGGTTCTCTTCCTAAAATTAAGATGAAAAAAAGTGTATGAAACTATCACCAGCATCAATCAAAATTGCAAATGCTTGGGGAAGCTTCCTTGAGCTCCGGTGCATTGCATTCAGGGAAAGCATGTATAAAACAGCATGCCTTTTGTGTTGTCTTCCCCTGGATTTCATTATCTTACATATATATCCTATATCTTTATGATGGGTCTAGCTAGGAACTGGGCCAAGGTCAACGAAGTCCAATTGAAGAGGCACAGGTTCTACTAAGTAGAAAGGCCCAGGCCCACCTACAGAGCCCCAAAGAGTCCAGATGCACGGCCCACATGGCACCCCTGACGAGTGACCAATCAGCGTGCCCATACGCCTGCAGAGACGATTACAGGCGTGGGCGCCGACTCAAAAAATGCCAGCTAATAGGGTGAGAGGTCAGCGCTGGCAAGCCGTAGCGTATGCTGTCCTTGCAACTGCTCAACCAATCCGTGCACGAGCAGCAGATCAGGCGTTGTTCACACCCGACGATGGTCCCCTTGACTCCGCAAGGCGACATTTGAAACTGCTGACCACCGCCAGCGTGCAGTGGCGGATGAATCCCGGCAAACCACTTGTTGGAAGTCCCGGCTCCCAAAACCTCCCTGAAGGAGCCTACAAATACCCTCTCCTACTAAGGGGAGAAGGGGGCAAAAAATCCTAAATAAAAACGGTGACCAGAGATCAAGTATTCGATCCTTCACCTAGCATTCCACGTCTGCTCTCTTCCCTCAAGCCATCGCCACTTCCCGGCGGAATTAGTGAGCCACCCATAGCGGTACAACCAACGGAGCCCAAACCTCCAAACACATCCCACTCACGCTTTTCTCATTCCTACATCTTCGCATTATCGTCACATTTACTCTTAAGCGTGCATTCCTCCATTTATTGCGGAAGATATCTGACTTGAGCGTCGTAGTATTTGCGGTGAGACAACCTCCCGCTGTCCTCTGATCTCTTATTTGTAATTTGTGGTATGTAGGTTCCAGATTAATAGAGACGGAGACCAGACCCGATTCAGATCGACCCGTAGTGGAATATTGGAAGGCTCCCTAATCCGTACCACAATTGGGAACCAAGGACGCGTCACTTTGAAAACAGAATTTAGTAATTCAGCCTTAAAATTAGAAGAATCATTACACAGTAAAGCTACCAGAATGCATAGACCTTATGGGTGTATAATAAATGGTAGCAAATACCTTGATATATGAAAAATATAAGATCCTACATAGATCAGGTTCACTATTTGAGAAATGTACAAAATATATTTTTCAGGGACAGGCTTAAGTGCTTCACTTCCCAAATTCGCAACCCCTACAGTTGCTTCTCTACCATTTCTATACACTTCCCTTAATACTGGCAGTTTTTTTATTCTAAGGCTCTAAATAGCTCTATGTAACACCATTGCTTACTAGAAGCCCAACCCAAAATATTCTTTTTATACATACCAAAGCAGTTGAAGAATAAAACAATGAGTTTGTAGGAAACAAATGGCGCTGAGAAAAATCTGAGCTTCAAACGAGTGATAATGACTACTTCACTCTTTAAAGGCTCATTATTTGTTAAGAGAGGTGCGAATAGGGGATTTATACCCAATTACATCTAGAGGGGAGTGAGTAGAGATGTATACAGAGTAATAAAATACCCAAAAATTTGATACACTTTATTGAATAAATGGCACTAAATAAGATAAACACAATACAATAATTTCAAATGCTCAACAAGATGATCACAATACTCGTAGAAAAGTAAACAATACACAATCTTGTTGACGAATGGAAAACTCGAGATAAAAAAACCTCCAAATTGTCAAGTCACCAACTGTACATCTACTATAAATAGATGAGAGAAGAGTCAATTTAACAATAATTATACAGATGCCTCAGATACAAGTTGACTAACCTTAAACACTTAACTATTGGAAAAACACTTCAGATCTGCACACTTCTAGCAAAACTAGAATTACTAGCTTTATCCACGTGTATCTTCCCAGTGAATTCGTTCAACACAACCGAAACTCTGACATCCACACCACTGATAGAAGTTTGAATGCTAACGAACTTGATTATGTGATTTAGAGTTGTGGGTGAGAGATATTCATACGCATTAAGGACTAATTATCATCAACAAAGAAGGCATTCTCTCATAGTAGAGTAATCTTCTCCCCTCTTTGAAACTTCAGAAGTGCTCCAGACATCATAAGAACAATTTGAGAAGTGCTATTTATATAAAATGACTGGTCAAAGAGTTTCAAATTTGTGCATGGTGGGAAAAACTGCTTATGGCTCAAGCTACAGCCACACTTAGTGGGCAAGTCTTCTGTCACTAAACTGCTGAGCGTGGGCTCCCTAACATTTTACTGCTCGAGTCAATCAAGTGCAAACTCTTTGTTAACATGTTGCTTCAATCTCCGGTCGTGCGCTAGTTAAGCATAGCCATTTTGCTCATTATGTTGCTCGAGCAATAGTCAAGTGCAAACTCTGCCAATGTGTCACTTGACCTTCTAGTTAAGCATGTGTTGAGCATGTGCACTTTGACCAATCATTCGGCTTGAGCACCAATCAAGCGTGAGTATTGTGCCAATCTGCCATTCCGAATCTCTTGGTCCAACAATGATGCACAAACTTCATTCAAGCTCTAGTCGAGTGCAAGAGACATCATTTGGGACACTGCCTTGAACACTTGACTCAAATACAACTCAATTGGCATGACCTTTGGACATAGAATTTTCCAACAACAAAAAGGCTAACAAAATGCATGATGAAAGGAGACATATGTCACTTGCAATACAATAATATTCAAATTCCTCATGGCTTTGAGGACAAGTTTGTTCCAAATGACAGGGGCATAGAGGAATGTTATGACCCTTACCATAGGAAAAAAAGTAGTTAGTAATTAATTGAGCATTGTAATGGTTGTCAGTTTGTTGTAATTAGTTGTCAGTCTGTTATGAATCTATAGGCTTTATGAGGGCTTAATTGTAATAGATGCAAAAAAGTCAATAGAAGACTCCGCTCTACAAATTCATTTCCCTTTTTCTCTCATCTTCCTCCTCTTCTTCCAGTCTTCTTCCTTCCTCTTGCCCTCCTCTTCACTCTTTCTCCCTGTCGCCCCTTCCCAATCTCTACAAGTACTTCTCCAACTTAGATTTTGATGACCATCTCTGTCCAATTCTTCCAGGACATAACAGAGTCTTAGTACTCAATTCAAGTGGTTAAAATTATGCAGAATTTCAATTATGTGTTGAGCATACATTTTAGGTGGTATAACAATTCCTAAGAGAATTACTAGCTTAACTAGGTATGCAACTTTCAAGTCAAAAATCAATGTGCAGACACCAACTTGTGAAGATAGGTCTATATATCCTAACTGAAATTCCAAATTGTTAAGCTTTTTTGTGTTGACAAGTTCCATGACAAATTGTTATATTTTGAGTCACTCATCATAGATCTTCAGTTTCAGCATAGTCATGCTTGATGAGTGCCTGAAGGTTGCTTGAGCAATGCAGTGACAGAGAGCAAAGGAAGGAATGGTGCTTGAATTATGCTCGACTGTTTCTCGAGCAGAAGATACTTACCTCCCATTTCTCACTACTCTGAACTACTTTGACTAAGCTCTCTCTAAAAACTACGCCTTAACCTCTCCTAATTACGGAACCAATATGTGATTAAGGGAGAGAGTTATCCTTGTAAGAAGAGTTCCATCTACTTTAGAGCATTTTATCACTCTTATGATTTGCTTTTCATTGTTCTGAAATCTCTTAACCATACTAGCTAAAAACATTCCTAGATTGTTAACCTTAGAGTTTTGATGGCGGTGAGGACATCAGAATTCCAGCGGGGTTGAATGAGTTTATTCAAGGATAGTCCACTAAAGAAGCTATAGGTTCTAGTTTATGCTGCGGATTTGAGTATACAAGGAATTCTTTAGATAATCATGAGTTTGGGGTTAGCTGACTAGAGTTTGGTAGTCTACAAGTTGACTCTTATCTCGTAGTGACTTTTTCAGTTGGCAATGAACAACCCGAAGAGGTTTTCTTTAAAACAGTTATTTCTTAATTTTCCTTCGTCAACAATATCATGTACCATATATTATACTGCAAGCTTTTAATTATATTGTTAGGCATAAACCGGCTTTTCCCAGCGCAACTTCATTGGTATTAAAATACTCCATTTATTCAACAAAGAGCAAGATGAAAAATGGAAACAATGAACAACATCTACGGTACATTTACTACACTAGAATATACATATTTTCCTTAAAAAATAGACTCATGATAACTAGCTCTTCATGAAATTATAATGTTTAGATGGATAAGCATGCAGCTTAAAGCATAAAGTTACAACAAAAAAATAGTACATACATAAATACAAATATCGAGTGATAGATATTTCATATCAATGTATCGATATCGGTTCCCTCGATACATTTATTTTTCATTATTGTGATAATATCATGATATATTACTGCATCGGCGATATATCATGATATATCTGCCGATATTTAAAATATTAATTGATATACCCAATATTTAGATATTTTCATGTCAGCTTATAATTCTCTCTCTCTTTTTTTATTCTTTCTAATATATTTAATATGATACGTATTGTTTGATATATCCCATATCGATATGTTGACAAAAAATTCATGTAAGCATAACAGGATAGAAGCAGCTATAAAAGAGTACCTAAGGTAAGGGAATTTAACTTGGTGTTGACAACAAAAAAAAGGCCAATTAGTATACTAATGAAAACAAGGGAATTAATTTAGGAAGGCAACGTGCCTAGATTAGGTCAGGAGCGCTAAGCCCAATACCGAATCCACCCCAAGACTTTAAATCCAAATCCCAAACCAATAAACAAACTTCAGGGGGGGTTAAAACCCAATGGTTTAGGTTATGCCTAAACCCCGACCCCAGCCCAATCCAATAATATTACATTTTTTTCTCCTAAAGAAATCAATTAAAAATTTGAAAATATTAATATTAACTAATATTTACCAAAAACAATATCACTCATAATTAGTTAAGTTAACAACATAATCTATCAATAAATACACAACTTTATATATCATTAAATATTTTTAACTAATAAACAGACTTTAATAAAGATTTTCCAACTATCAAGCAAGAACATAATAATGCTAAATCCCAAGACCAGAAGGCAGAGTAATCTTCCTGCGCTATCCCAAGCATCAAGCAGCTCATCCAGTAGTCATTCTAGAGCTAGAATATGAAGAAAGGCAAGGTAGAGGTGAGTTTTCAGAGGAGAGGGCTGTGCATTGTGAGGACAGGTGTAGTCTCCGTCTCCTATGCTAAAAGTGTAGCCAGTGAAAATAACTGAGCTGAGAGAAATGGATGGGGCTAAGGAAACGGAACTCAGGAAAATTAGGCTATGTTTAACTGGTTGTAAACTGAGGAAATAGATATATGTATATATGTGTGTGTCAGCATCGTTGATGGAAATATTAACCAATACAATATGTATCGGCCGATATATATCAGTATCTGAGTTTTTAATACTAATATTTTCTAATACAATAATAATATTACAATATATTTTGTATCAGCCAATATTAAAAATATCAGCCGATACGACTCTATCAGTTTACAATTTAAAGAAAATTTTTCCGTCTGATATATTCGATACTAATACTGTTTTTTAATATGTTTAATATCAATATCGATACCAATACCGATATTTTCATCCATGGTCTGCATAAATGTATGTGTGTGTAAATTTATATTTTGGTTGGGTAAGGGTTGGGCTTGAGTTTGGGCATAATAGCCTGAAATTCATTTATGAGATCTCAGAATTTACACAAAACCCGGTTAAAAATGGATAAAATCTAGTCAGTTTGTGTAGGGTAGTCGTGTTTGGGTTTCCTATTATCCCTATTATTGAGGTAAGAGGTGATAGAAGGGTACAAGAATAGGCTGTAGAGCCCGAGATTGAGGCAGTAAGAAAGGAAATGAAACGATCTCATACTTGCTGCGCTTCTAACACAATGGCTCTGATCAACCCTGCTTAACAAACACCCCCCCCCCCCCCGCGGCCCCCAAAATTGATCAGGCCGAATGATATAAGAGGGTTCACTTGAGCCCTCACGGATTCTGGTACTTTCGTTGACTGTGATTTCAAAATGGATAACGTTATTCGAGAAGATTTTACCTAATAATGAAAATTCAGTACAGTTTTATCCAATAATGAAAAATCTGCACACCTATCCAACCAGCATACAATTCCATGCTGCTAGAATGCCCTAATGCTAAGATAAACAAATCATCAACATGTTCACTTCAAATATTCAACTGTTCAGCATGATGAAGCGAAATTTGTACATTTAGACCTCTCCATTATATCTTCCAAGTACAACTACATCATAAGCGACATGGAAAGAGAACCCTAACATCATATAAGAAAGAATCACAAGCAATACAGCTTTGTGAAAATAGAAAATTCATAGCAGCAGAGAGAGAAGGGGGGAGGGAGAAAAGGACCTTTCAGAGTGGAGAATCTCTTTGGTAAGGAGAGTGATTGGCTCTATGTCTCGAAGAATCTCCTCTTCTTTAGCTTTCCATTTGCGGTAGTCGGGATCATCTATCCTATGGTACTTAATAGGTTCTTTTACCCTCAAGACTTTGGCCGCTTCATTTGCTGAGGATACACTCTCCTCAGAACGAGTCGACTCGGTGGCCGCACAAGCCCGACGCCGCAGTGGCGTGACGAGTCCGACTGCTATACGGTGGTGGTGGTGGTGGTGGTAGAGGCGGAGGCGGAGACGGAGGAGAGGGAGGCCTCTAAGAAGCGGAGAAGCTGCCATTTGTTGTGGTTGATCAGAACAGCAGGTACAGTGGAGGAGTAGATGTTATTGTGTGGGTCGAGTACCGCGTGACACCGTGCCTGCCTCATTAGCGCCGCGTTTGGTTAGGGCGATCATTTTTGTATTATTGAATATTGCCGCTTTAGGCCTAACAAGTACGATTCTTCTATGTCAGACCTAGTAGTGAATATGCTTATTTATCGATTCGGGGACCGTCCTTCTCCTCATTTGAACCGTCAGATGTTACATCCGACGGCTCACACGTTTTGAATGGATAATATAACGTGAGCCGTTTGATTTTAAATTTAATCATCCAAAATACGTGACCGTCGGATATAAAATCCGACGGTTCGGATGAGGAGAAGGACGATCCTTCTCTACGGGGGAGAAGGACACTCCCTCAATCCCTTATTTACAGTCTAAAACTCAACAAGTTAGACGTATTTTTGTAGGACTCGGTCGACCTAGTCACTTTTAATACTCAGACCATTTAAAATATTTTTTAATTAAAGAATACTTAAGTTTAGTAATATCACTTAGTTTAATTCTATGTAGTGCTTTGTCATACTCATTTATTTTTTGGCTTACTATAAATGAGAGATTTAGTATTAATGATAGAATTCATGGGTCCTTCACTTCACTTCGTGGCTTACATATTGAAAATCATCAACACATTTTTTTTTTCTTTTTTGGGTTATTGCTAATGCTTGTGTGAAGTTTGTAATATCACTTGTAACATCACTTGTAGGAGAAGTAGATGTCCTTGGCCGTTACCTCGTTAGGAGCAGTGGAGTACTTTAGTAGGGCTAGAGTGCTAGGAGCAGTGGAGTACTTTAGTAGGGCTAGAGTGCAGAAATAAGCACCCAACTTCAGTGCTTTTTAGATTAGTCATAGTTACTTCAATTTACTCTATTTAGGTGATGAAAAATGACATTATTCATGTATCGGTTTGGGCAAAATAGATCGTACATGGGGTGTGTCTAATGTGACATTTGTGCATGCATGTGGTTGGATATGTCGCCTGATTCGCGTTTAATTGGTGTTCATATATTAATTTGGGAATATAAGTCTCTCTTCACCTAATATCAGTCATTTACATGAGAAAAGGGGTAGAAGAGAGAGATATGTGAATCAATGGTCTTTGATTATTATATTTTGATATACGTTGGTTTTTGTCTTGACATATTCTAATTTTTTAAAATTTTTATAAGTTTTCAATACGATTCTTCAAATTTTATGTTTTAAGAATGCATTACATGTTTTGATTGCTTGCATATATATGCCGGACGTTTTATGTAAAATTATAGTTTGGAACGTATTTAAGAAAAAAAGGACATTTTAGACTTTCACATGTAATTAATAATTTTCTATATTTTAATTTATTTTATTAATGTATGTTAGTATATCATATGTATATATATATATATATTGTTGAATATTAGGATCATATTTGTAAATATTTTTAAAACCTTTTTGAGATTAATAGGTAGTGAATTTTTATAATATATAGACATAAGATTGATAAATATTTTTATTTAGTTATATTTGTAATATTGTGAATTATTTAGATTTTATATACGGTACTAAATTTACATATTTTTTAAGCTTTGCAGTTTCAAGTTTTGGGATGATAAGTCAAAATGAAGTTATATACGATTTTATCGTTATATAGTAGGCATCTTAGTTAAATATTTTTTTACAGTGATTTATAAATTATTTTGTCCATCCGTACATATGTGTTTATCAAATGTGTAACAAATATTATTTACCGTGGCCATTAAACAAGATCCTTGCTTAGACAAATTATTGGGTGAATATTGGACGAAGTTTTCTTCTTGCGCTAGAGTAAAAAATAGTATATATAATAAATACGAAACTTATAAAAAAATAATTTAAAATTTAACAATTGTAATTATCTATAACAAATGAAAATGGTGTGGGGTTGAAACATGTGGGCATAAAACACAGAGGCGGCCGTGAGACTACAAATATTGAAAGAATCAATGATATTTGACATCTCAATTGTGGACCGGACCTATAACTGTTAAAAAATCAAAAGTTATACATTATTTTTGTAAATTTATGATAGCTTTTAACCTAATAGCTTCTATTTTTAAAAAAATTTAGATAATGTGTGTCGTGATGAGAGTGAATACTGTGCCCATTTGCATATGTGGTCCAGGTGGTAGGGTAAGACCCTCCTCCATTGATGGTCCCCAGGTCCCGACCATTGGTTCCTATCCACGGTCAAGACAGACCTAATGGTCTTTCCTCGTCCATTCCTGTGTGTCCTTCACATTCAAGCGCCCTCACCACTAAGACGCGACAATGGCTTAGCAACGTATAATGCTATAAATAACATTGCTGTGTTTGCATAGTTTTTTGTCGTTTTTCTGTCGTATAAAACTTTCGCTATATGTGAGATTTGGGAAGAATTTGATGGCCCTTTTGTATGCGATCTTGCTAATTTTATGTATGAGAGTTTATTTTATCTATGATTTGAATACATGACCGATAAATCATAAATACGTCTGTGTTATTATTCAGTAGAATTTGGCGGGGGAGATCACACAAATAACTTCAAGCAGGCTGGCCTTGAATTCCACGTACTGTCATGCTTCGCCAAACTCTTGAGTAGCGCTGCTGATGATTTAACTCAACAAAATTGTTATACCGACACATCCAACCAAGTTCATTGGGCAACAGCATAGCTCAGCTTGTTTGTTTTGAGCAATAGTCATTCATGGGCATCGCCTGTGTCTACATACCCCTCTCTTTACCCATCCTTGCTTCTCAACATGCACCCAAAATAGGCAGATTTCGGCCATCAACATATCATAAATTCACTTGAATACCCAATGTCTAAAACTGAGTAAAATATGTTGGACAATTTGAAATGATAATTTATCGTTATTTTTACTGCTTAATATGTGAGA
>JAOVVI020006216.1:0-15815 GCA_028571085.2 Nepenthes alata | reverse complement strand
AAAGAAACCACATTGGTGACATGGCGAAGGAATTAAAGAACTAAAAATGTAGCCCAACAAAATTGAAGATGGGGGCAAGCAGGATGCTTGAACTTGTGGAAACATCATGAGAAATTGGGAATTAGGATGACGTATGATGTGATTAGATTGAAAAACCCCAATATGCAAAAGACTGGAGTTTTTTAGCTAAGTTTTGGGTTCGGCGAATAATTTCAGCATAATTTGTGCATCAATTCAAAATTTTTGCAAATAGATGATTCAGTGACAGAGGCAATAAATGGGTCGGAATTGCTGCCTGTGCCCCATGGATTTTATTTCCTTAAATTATTCCATTTTGAATACCTTCCTGAATACTAAACTCAAAGGTCCCCGACAGTGGTGGAATATGAATGAGCTTCTCACTCTCTCCCCTCAAGTAACAGACAAATGGATTTCCCTTCATTGTCACACATTAAAATATATATATATATATATATATATATATATATATATATATATCTGCGAGAAATTCCATCATTTGTTTGGCTATAATATAGCATTGTTAATCTTCAATGAACTATTTGACAAGGGAAATGAACATGTTAAAGGGAAGAGGAAGCATATGCTTGACATTTTAATTAAGATGAGAGTCCATCACCAAAATCATCATCCACATCATCTCAGACTAATGGTGGATAACAAAAACATGGCTCAAGGTAGATGAGGTAGTTGAATCCTAGTGCACAAGACTCCCACATTGTGGCGTATAGAAAGGTCAAATGTAGATAGCCATACTCTTTTTCTTATAGAAAGGTTTCTGAAGTCTAAATATGTGACTCTTAGGATACAATGGAACAATCTTACTACTGCACCGAAACTCTAACAGTAGCTAATTAAATGGAAAATCTAAAGCTCAGGGCACCGATGTGAAAACTTGGTAAACATGAGTGTGTTGGTCTATAATTTTGCTGAACTTCATGGTATGGGTGTAATTTACTCAAGATAATTACATAACCTTTAATCTTAAGCATGCCAGGATGAGTATTTTTGTTATTGACCTTTGCAATATTGATCGCCCACATCACCTAATATTAATCATTAAGAAGATATAAGCTATGCACTAAATACTTCAAATTGAGAAAAAGAATACATCAAACACTGATTATGGAGGACTTGACTGCAATTCATTCACATTTCACAGCAATTATGTACCTTACACATAGGAGCAACAAGAACAGCACCATGCCAGAAGACAGGATCCTTCTTGTGAATTAGTAGGGCAACAGCTCCACCCATTGATTCTCCATATAAGAACCTTCTTTTATCCTGATATTCATCCTGCTCTGGAAATTTACCAAAACAAATTAGGACAATTATTTCAAAGATCAAGGCTATGCAACTACCAAAGGGTCCTTTTGAAGGAATGGTCACCAACCACAAACTGACTTAAAAAAGTCATCGCAGTCATTCACAATGTTGTCAAACTTCTTGATGTAACAACGGGCACCATTTGACCTCCCATGTCCTTCATAATCCATGCCAATCACAGCATAGCCTGCACACGACAGTCTGACTCCACATTCTGAAAGCAATTCCATCTTACATAATCAATCACATATCATTATGTATGAGCAGCAAATAAAAAGATTATCATTATCACAGCTTTAATTTTTTGCTCTTCTGTAACAAGTCCAATACAGAGATTACACATCATCTGTTAGCGGTACAGTCAACAGCCTGACTGCACTAACATAGAGACTTGATCATGGGCCTAAGAATCTACCTGCCCTTGGGCAGGTCTAGGACCGTTTACAGGCCACCACCAAAATATAAGATTGGTGGTTCAACTCATATTTGCTTAAAAAGACAAAAAAGTGATGTTGTGGCTAATACACTCTCAAACCAAACAATATTGCAACTAATTTCTTCAAATCCAAAAATGCTCTTCCAAAAAAGAATGTAGGAGTACATTATTTGTCCAAATAAAATCCAAACATGTAGGTAGGGTAGGCCTAGGTTTTGTCAGACAAATCTAACCAATAGACAAGCGAACAAGCGGGTAGGACTCATCAGCCATTACGGCAATTTTGACCAACTAGCAATTGTAGAAAACAAAATATCAGCACCATAAACAAGAAGCCAATTTAACAAGAAAATCACACTTGACCTTACTGGAAATAAATAAATTATTAGTGAGTGTATGTACTAAGGTGATTTATTCTGTTATAAACCTGATTTTTCACCCATCAATGATCAAAATATGATATGACACAACCCAATTGCCATTGCACTTCTAATCATTTGATATTCAAGGTGGTCGTGAATGAACTTAAAAAAGTTCAACAAGTTGTTTCATTGGTATATGTGGAGCCATAAGCACAGTATTCTCTAAATGGGTTGGACCGATATCAGCTAATGCGTACTGCACCTACTTACCAGAAAAAACCAATGTGTATTGGTTTTCTTTTTTTTCAAAACGAGTCAAAAATATTATGGCTTATTGAAAATGTTGGAAACAAACACATGGTTTTTTGATATTTTTGCTAAATAAGAAACAACTAAAACAGAAAATTCCACAGTCCGAATCACCAACCAATACCTTTATTAAACCTTTATTGCCAAGAAATATCTAGGTGGGGCCCAATGATTGGTTGGGCAAACAAATTTAGGAGTGGTAGTTTGGCAACCTAAGTCAACATCTCAGCCATAAGAAAATAGCAGTTAAGAAAAATGAATAAGCTAAGGAGAATTATTGGAGCCAAACTTTTGACCAAACTAAAGGATGTATATTTGCAGAACAGGGAATATGAAAGAGACATAAAACTACAACTCAGCATTTTCTTCAAATGCAAAGTCCGTTACATTGCTCTGCATTTCATATCAAGCAGGGATTCTGAAAATAAGCATAGATTGATTTGACTAAGATGATTACATTCAAAAAATAAATCACAAAATGATTAAATAAACATGAAATTTGTAAGAGATCCTGCAATGCATAAAGCAAGAATGGTGGTCCACTACCCTCAAAATGAAAAGAAGACGTTCAATCTAAAAAAAAATTAGGTGCATTTATTATTTGATATAATACTCACAGATGAAGCCACCACCCAAGGACAATAATCTTCACTGACAGTGACTAGTTAACCCCATGTTTCGCACTACTTAAAATAAGTAATAATTTGCTCATTTTCATCCAAAACAACTTTCGAACTGAATAGTAAGTATTTTTGTAATGCAAAGCAAACATAAGATAAGAATTATTTTAAATTGACTTAAAATGTCAAAAAGTTCTTTTTGCAAGTTTCATTCCTAGGATCCAAAATTATAATCTATGAGATTTATGTTTGGAAGGCTAGAAGCACAACTTCTCTCTTTAAGTGAACAGTAGTTTTCTAGTAATGGAAATGGCACTAACCATGCCAAAGTTCCCAAGAGCCCAAATAGATCAAATTGAGGCAAATTTCCCAAATAACTTTATATGATTAGCAGCAATGCAAATGGAATAGCTAAGGCTGAGACCTCAAGACTAAAATGTCTTCGGTTCAACCCCCCTAACTTTACCTACCAAAAAAGGAAAAAAATGGAATGGTAATGCAGGTCATTCGTTAGGATCTCTTCCATCCTTCAATGCCTAATGTTTCCGCACCAAAAATTTAGAGTTGGAATAACCTCTGTGAAAATAACTCAAGCAGTAAAAGGCGAGAGTAAAGAGAGGAACAGGAGGTACAATTTCTGGTGATTGGGGTCTGTTTTAAATCAAGTTAAGGCGTCAAACACTATAAACATCGAGTTCCAAACATGCCCCTAACCCACAACATCAAGACAAATGTTTGGGAACACCTCCAAACACCCATAGGTGACGTGGAATTCCATTAACATCATTCCAAGCTGCATTCTCAAGTATTAATTGTTCAAATCAGAGACCTACTATCTTGTGATCATCTAGTTCTTTCTTTTTGCCTTTTCGGTCTTAACTATGTTTTGCCCATTATAACTTACTGGTTAGAAATCCAAAATATAAAATCAGTAACGTCTCACATTCAGTAAATTCTACCATGTGAGAGCATAGTAAACTTAATTACTCTTTTTATTGCATCTTTCAGTTTGATTATCCCGTACATTCGTGAAAAGATATATGGAACAGAGCAAGAGAAAATTGCTTATTCCAACTAACAGTTAATTGAAGCAATAATATATTTAAAAGAAATTAAGAACTTGCAGTACAATAATAAAGTATCTTTTTTTTTCTGTGTGTTTAGTAATTCGTCAACCGACTTTCTTCAAGAATATAATTTTTACAGGAAATCCCATTATTGGGGATGAAAATTAAGTATAGCTTCAAGCTCTGTTTTATGGATACAGTGAATTTAGAGAAAGGGGTTTTGCAAAAGGTGGAGGTGACCGATAGAGTGGAGAACATTTTAAGTACCTCTCATGAAACCACTGCATTCCATACCATACCCTGCAACCACATTAAAAAAATCAATACAATAATAACTTGTCCAATAAAATATTAATAAAACAATCGTACAGTCTGACAAAAAGGAAAAAAATTTACACAATGGAGAGAGAAAGAGAGAGAGAGAGACCGTGGCAGAGGAAAACAAGAGCTTTTGGATGGGAAAGAGGCAACCATCTGCAAGTAAAGATCTGAACATCTCTGGAATTCCGTATGTACGCCTAACCTCATCAACAAAAAAAGAAGAAAACCGATATCAAACAACATACACAAGCCATCCATAATGCAAAACAAGCTCTGGAAATAAAAAAAAAACCTACAAAAGAATGACAACCTCTTGGTACTCATACTCCATCTTTCCTTGAATTAATCACAATACCCACTCGATCAAAACCATGCAAATCAAAGAACAGACAGCACTCCCCTTTTTGTAGATTTGGAAAGAATAAAAAAAAAGTGAAAACAGGGTTTCCAAGTTCTCTGCGTGAAGGAACAAAACGCTCTGGTTCCGAATGCAAACCGCCCTTCAACTTTCGAAGAGATAGAGAGATTGGGTTGAGAAAAATAGAGGGAAGGGCAATGTCGCATGTAAAAGAGCCAAATTTTCTTAGGTTAGCGTGTGCAGACGCCCATACCCAAGTACACTAATAAAGAGAGGCGGTAGGGAGGGAAAAAAAAGCAGTGGGAGCAAGTGTCATCAGACTGGTGTCAGCCTGGTTGGTTGCTTTAATGCCTGTGTCCAAGATGTAGCGTAGAATAGTAAAATTTGCCCATAACTGTGTTGATCTTTTTCTTTTTCAGTCAGATTATGTTCTTTTCCTCGGTTCCTGAATATGCAATGCATTGACGTAGAGAGGATGCCCCGTGAGACTCGTGTCCCACGGATATACAGACTCTAAAGTAATGAATAATTAAGATTTAAGGACTTTTTTTTTATATAATGAAAATATTATAAAAAATTATTTTTAAAAAAATATTAAAATACTCAAATTCTAAAAAATAATAAAATATTACTATTTTTTCAATTTTCTAAATAATATAAACTAAATGCCTTTAAATTTATTATACAACTGCCTAAGATGGGGCATACTACCCGTGGGGCATACCACCAAATCTAATAGGCGTGCTAGCCCTCCTTTGCTGTTCCTATATTTAAATTTAATCGAATGATTAAGATTTGATATTTTTAAAATTATACTAATAAATAAATATTTTTTTAGTTTCTTATTATAATATGTAATTTGGATATTTTAGTAGTTTGAAAAAATTATAAGAAAATTTTTATACTAAATTTTCTTTTGAATATTAAATCTCACCTATTAAATCTTTCTAAATTCATGAGATAAAAACTGCTGTATCGTAGGGGTTGCCATGCAAGCATACACAGCAACCCCTCTCATTGTACATGTGGTGGTTCTTAGGGGTCGTGTTGGCGCAATTAATAAAAAGAATTTAAGATCTCACAACTTAACTTATAAATTTAATTTTTATTACTGTATTTTCGAGCTTATTTAATAAATTGTCCTTTTATTGAGTTTATTTACTTAAAGTTTAGCCCAAATCTAGTAAGAGCATTAACTTCAATGGAAAATAAAAACTATAATGTGATGGTTTCATAGAGATGTTAACAGATTTTTGGCCCGATTCACATGGAGGATTTGATATGGGCAATGTACAAATTCGGGTATCATGCCAATTAGACAAGCATTTGCATTAGCCTACCATTTTAATTAACAAGCACTAGAGATGTAGTTAAATGTTGGAATAATTTCTAATTAAACCTGACACGTCTGAAGATCTGTATTGAAGTACGGATAAGGAGGGCCAAAGTTTGTTTATCGAGATTGAAGAAAGTTCAGTTTCTATACATCTTTAATCTGAATCCTATGCAACACAAAATACAATCAAATGATTAATTTTTGATATATCTTCCGACACTTAAGTTAATATCATTCTTAAAAAAGAGGAAAGATAAAGGATGCAAGTTATATATGGTTCGAGGGTTTGCACTCTTATGAAAGCATTTTAGTTTGAGAGAGTGTGTTCGCTTTTATGTCTTTTAATTACTTTCTTTTGTTTGAAGTACTGATCCATTTTTTGTTAAAAATGATGGGTTTTTATAGAAATTGGAAGACAGTTGGCTCCTTTCATCAACCGACTAGGAAACTGCCGAGCATATAAGGTTTAATCCAACCAACGGTTTCGACCAACACTCAAGACTGTTGCTTAAAATAAGAATAGGAAATCGTCTCGACCGTTACTTTGAGATAAGAAAAGAAAATCGTCTTGACTGTTAGGTCGGTTCCATCTCCGCCCCAAGAGAAAACTACTTAAGGTCATCGGACGTGTACGCCAAATTGGGCCGCGTGGGTGGTTTGGGTCGTTGAAGCTTGTGTCTTGGTTTATATTTACTTTGGGTCAATTTTCCTTGGGTCGTTGGTTACAATATCCATCACTAGCTCCCATATAGGAGGTCTGAAACTCAGGCTTCTGGTATGATGTCCGAAGGCAACTTTTGACCGAACTCGGGGTCCTAGTCTGAGGAGCTTTATTGGCTTGTCGAACAAGAACGTTCAATCCGAAGGCTCTCATTAGACGAGGGAAATTAACCCGATAGTCTTTATCTTTCTGTCAGTTACAGTATTAAATGCAAGCCTCTTCAAGTCCTGTGTCATTTATTGGAAACGTGCAAGTTATCATTCCTGACATTAGGCAATTTGACATGCAGTAGAGCTAATTGGTGGCCGACATGCATCACTATCATGATGAGGCATGCCTTTTGAATTTTAAACCCAATGATGTCGTTTTGACCTATACACCCCTCCTACAAATAGGCTTTGAAATGTTCAATCCACACTTTTAAATCCTTCATCTTCTTCTTCTCATTTGAAAAATTTTCTCGCTGCCTTCTTTACTATTGGAAGTCTTTATTCTCAATGGCTTCTGACTTCAACGACATCCAATCTATTCTAACTTTTCGCAACATCAAATATATCCAAGTTTGGTATAAAATTTCGAGTTCACTGATATACCTCCTGCCTAGGGTCATTGGGAGAGCTCTTTCTCCACCGGAGGGCTATATCACTGTCTATAATACCTACCTGAAAGGCAGTCTTTGATTTTTTCTAGCGCCAGAACTATATAAAATAATGGCGGACCTCCATGTTCCTATAGCTAGAGCACAACTAAATGCTATGAGATATATCGTTTGTTTATGTGTTTTTACCTGCATTCACAGCCTAGTATTTGACACCACTGCCGTGAAAGTTATTCTTTGTTTTCATCATAAAGTAGACTGAATTGCAGTCTCTCCATGACCTGATTTTGAGTTGAGTGGGAAGAAACTTTGACTCAACAAAGAGATGAAAAGACCAATTCTTTTACCTGGCAGTTCCCTCTAGATGGGAACTCTGCAATGAGTGCAGTCAAGTATCTATATTCTTTCATTCTAAAATAATGGAGCACGAGAAGGTGTCGGCCCAAGAATTGACAGATCTTCTTAAGGAAAATGTCGGCTCCTTCATTGAAAATAAAAGGAATAAATGGTTGCTGAGTCCCTTGTTCTGGCCAAATGGGAGCCTATACTAGAGGGGTCGAATGTTCCCCAAGCACTGTCAATTTATAAGAGAAATCATAAGAGGAAGGCAAAGTCTCTTCAAATAAAAGAGCCATAAGCCAAAATGACCAAGCGCAAGGAGGTCTCGGCTGCATACACTTCTAAAGACAAGACCACTATTGGTCAATTAATAAGAACGTAGAGGCCATCTGTCAAAATGGATTCAACTTCTAGATCCTCCCTAGCCTAAGCCTCTGGGCCATTGGGCCAACGAAAGGTTGTGAGCTTTCGGAGTCTACTGTTGAGATTGGAGCTGAAGACATGCCAATCCCTGCCCCAACACTTGCTTCATACGGGGGTGCCGGATGATCTATCCCTGCCGTCTAAGGAGTCCTTACCTGACATTCCTACAAAATTTACCAATGTAACATCCTTGATTAACGAGACTCAGTCTAGTGAGATCGATGAGATGTTACTAATTGAGTTCTAGGTGACTAGCATCATTGAGGTGCTCACTTCGGAGCTATATGCTAAAGTTGTAGAGGTTAATTCTCATGAGCCCCCAGTGCCAGAGGTTGAATTGAACGATGAGACCGAGGGGCAAGTTATGGTGGCAGACATACCTCTTTTGGAGGGTCCCATGCCCGAGGCCGAGCTAGAAGCAACTTCTGAAGCAGTCGTTGGAACATCTAGTTCTGAGCTCCAAATCCCTGAGTTCGAGAGGGATGTTATTATCAGATGAGTCCATGAGGTGGCTGGTACAGAGCCCTCAAAGCCTGAGGTTCAAAAGGTATCAAAGGTTCTCATAAGCGATGCTCCTTTAGGGAGCATCTCCATTTTTGAGGTATTGACTGAACCCTTCCTTAGTATCTATGTTGTTTTCTTCTTAGTTACTGACTTGCTCTTTTTTCTTTGCAGTTTCAAGAA
The DNA here is from genome assembly GCA_028571085.2 of Nepenthes alata. Taxonomy (NCBI): domain Eukaryota; kingdom Viridiplantae; phylum Streptophyta; class Magnoliopsida; order Caryophyllales; family Nepenthaceae; genus Nepenthes; species Nepenthes alata. The sequence goes on along the minus strand of JAOVVI020006216.1, from coordinate 6,894 downwards.
TTGGCTAATTGTCTTATTTGCACGACCAACTGTCTGGCTCACAATTATATTAAGAAAGATAAATTTTTGGCTTCAAAAGAGTGTGCCTCCCAACTTGAACGCGAACTAATTGATATGTAGTAGAAGTACGCCATCTTTCGAAACCAGAACTTCAAGATAGAAAGTGAGTTTTGGATTTCTATTCGTTCGGATGACATTAGGAAGATGTTGGAGCTTAGTTACTGGGAGGATATTGGCCTATGCCTACACATCGTCCAAATGGTGGCTCCTAGTATTCCAATTTCTGTATTTTATCCAAGGAACATGAGCGCTCGCCATAATTCAGATGTGTTGTACCATCCCAGTGATGATGTGGACTATTGGGAGCTTCTGCTGGGGTCTTCACAGCCTTGTTCTCTTCTGAAATAAATACTTGTACTCTTTATTAATTTTTTTAATACTTATAATTGTAACATCTCTTGTAATAAAAGATTTTTCATATAATTCTCTCACTCTATCTTGGTTGTTTGTACGTTTACATATATATATATACATAAATTTAGGTTGTCGGACATTATAAATATCGGACCCTTAATATTACTTAAGTCGTCATTCAGACACAGCTTCTGTCTCTCGGATAGACTAGAGGGTATCAAAGTATTCATGTGTCTAACTTATATTTTTTTGATCATAGTCAACTAACGATATTACATTGAAGGTTTTTGCATGTGTGCTTCTAAGGAAGCCTCTTAAGTTTTTTAACCTTCGGCATCATTTGAACCACTTGGCTTCATGTCCAAGTTTTAATATACCGATCTTGTCTGGGTCACTCAGTTACGTGACTGAGTTTCATCAACCACCAAGTGTGGCTTGTGAGGCAAGTGAACGGATTTCACCTGACTTAAGTGCAGCTTAGGTCATACAATGTCATGAAATAACAAACAAGCATATGGACAAATAGATATTCATTTTATTGATGAAATGTCACAAAATTTACAAGCAATTCACATGATGCAAATAAGCCTTACCTGTTTGTATATACATTCATTGATAGTATTTTTTGACGTGAGAGGCATCCCAAATCCGAGGGACTAGTCTACCATTCTGGGTGTGTAATTTGTATGCCCATTCCAAAGAATGGCAAAGACTAGGAACAGTCCTTTCTAATTAGGTGAGAGCTTGTTCTAATTGATATTTTTGCCAGTGGCATCAATGCTCCATAATACTAAGTCTCTCACTTGAAACTGCTGTGCTCTCACCTTATTGTTGTAGTATCTAGCAACCATTTGCTGATAAGCTGTCGTTTGAAATTGTGCCATGTTGCGAGCTTCTTCAAGTAGGTTGAGGTTCTTCCGATGCCTTTGTGAGTTATTACACGAGTAAAGCACTTAACGCGAAGATTGGACAATCCGACTTCTATTGGAATGACAACCTCAATCCCATACCATAAGTTAAAGGGTGTCTCTCAAGTTGACTCTTTGGGTGTCGTCTTATACAACCATAGGACAGATAGTAGCTTGTCCACCCACGAGCATCCAGCATTTTCAAGCATTGTCTTCAAACGTGCAACATTATATGGTTAGTAACTTTCACTTGTCTGTTAAATTATGGATAAGCAATGGATGTATGAACCAACCTTATTTTTAAACTAGTATAATACTTTGTAAAATGCATGCTGGTGAACTGGGTCCCATTACCGGTTACTATGACTTCGGGTATGCAAAATCCACATATGATGATCTGCTGGATGAAATCGGTCACATTCAGTTCTATGATTCGAGCCAGTGGGATAGCCTCGATCCATTTCGTAAAGTAATCAATCCTAATGATTATAAACTTCCTTTACCGAAAATGGTTCGAAGATATCGAGCCCCCATTACGCGAATAGCAGAGGCTACTGTAAAACTCAGAGTTCCATATACAGCTAATGGGTAAGGTTTCCATGCATTTTGCAGTTCTCACGTTTTCACACAAAGTCCATGGCGTCGTGCTTTATGGTGAGCCAGTAAATCCTTACCTCATGACTTTTAAGGTAAGGTTCTTGCTCCTAATATGGGATCCGTAAATATTGAGGTGTACTTCTCTGAATGCATAGTTAGCCTCTTTTGGCGTAAGATGCCGTAAATATGGGATGGAGTACCCTCATCGGTATAATTTCTTATCCATGATGGTGTACTAGCCTGCTATTTTTTTCACATGCTTAGCTTCATCCGAGTTCTTTGGTAATATGTCGTTAGACAAGTACCTCACCTAAGAGTCATCCAATTGTGAACATCGTCTATTTGCATAATTTTTGTCTCCGGGTCATTTACACTGAAAATTTTGAGGACTTCGTGCATTTCTCATGCATATTATTCTGGGTCTCCCATCACTACAGCCATTTCCAGTCAATCGACTTTCCCGTTCTCTTCTCTTGGAATATGTATCATTTTCACATTATCAAATGCCAAGATTAAACTTCGAACCTTTGATAGGTATTGGAAAAGCTACAGGTTGTAAGCTTCAAAATTTCCTTGAACTTGATTAATAATAAGTTTCGAGTCACTTTAGACAATAAGATTCATCGTCGAACACTCTTTGTCCAATTTAAGTCCTGCAAGCAATGCCTTGTACTCTGCGACATTATTTGTTATTGAAAATTTAAGGGTCATTGGATATTTTATTTTTGACCCACTAGGTATTTTTAGGACCACTCCAACACCACAACCTACTTGTTCTGAAGAACCTACCACATGCAAAGTTCCTGCAAGAGTATTTAGATGGTCATCGGCTTTAATAAGGCTGAGGGTCTCAAGAGTTGGGGTCGTTGTAATATACTGATTTTAAAATATTATAATGAAAGTCATATAATTAATATTTGACAAAATTAATATGAAAAATAATAACAATTTATAAAAAATTAAATTAAGTTAATCGACAAAATAATTGATCGGATTCGAGTATAAAATTGACCAGCAAAATTGAAGGGTAGATTTGCCTAAATTTTTAACCGAATTGGTATAAGTTGACCGGATTGTGAACTGGCTGATCAAGATTTTGCCCAATTTGCATGTAATTGCTAGAGTAGACGAATGGTCGAATGAAATTGATAACCGGCAGGATTGATGAAGAATCCGGTTAAAACATTGGCCGGCTAATATGAAATAAGGGCCGAGGACAAAAGGAATAACACCCGAATATTTGTGCGGAAGTGGCCGAACAAGAATTTGGTGACCGGCGGATTTTATAAGTTGATAGAATTATTGACCAACAGGAAGAATCCGATCAATAACTGTTGACCAGCTAAAATTGAGAGGAGAATTTATCCGGTCAATGCCCCGTTGACTGGCTAAATTTAATTGGGGAATTGTCCAGTCAAAATACGTTGACCAACTTATATGCAAATAACCGATCCTCAACTGACCGAGTGTGCAAAGTGCCCGGTCAACAAAACATTAACCAATTAAGACTGTAAAATGACCGGTTGTAATGATCGGTCACATATTGATGAAAATGGCCGGTTGCAATGACCAGTATGATTTTAAGGAGAAATTACCGGACTGAGTATTTTCAGAAGAATGGGTATTATGGGCGGTTTAGTGCAAAATGCCAGTATGGTGTAATTTGTCGGTATTTAGCTAATTACTGGCATGACCGAGTATAAATGAGAAAATGGCCGGTGTGCGTGTTGAGGGAGAAATGCCGGCTACTAAAATAACCAGTCAACACGTTAATTGGCTAAAATGGCAAAATGTCGGTTTACACTAATGAGAACAACCGGTATCGCTGTGAGGCAAAATGGCAAATTACACCGGTATGACGGGATGGATGCATTTTTCTGGTTTGAGCATTTTGCCGGTATAAGAGCAAATTGTCGGTATAAGACAAATTAACGGTATGAATGTAAATGAAAAATATCAAAATGATGCAAATTGTCCTGTAAAGCGCGATTTGCCCAGTATGGCCAAAATAGCCGGTATGCATAATTTGCTCAGGATTAATGAATTTTAATTACAATAACTCGTATGCTGTAAAAGATGACCGGTATGAGAAAATAACCAGTATACGTATTTAAAAATGACTAGTAGAAACTTTGAGAAGATAATGCCCGGTATGCTTAAATGACCAATTGCCTAGTATGCTTAAATGCCCAAACGCCCGGTATGCTTGAGAGGAAAATGACTGGTATGCATTAATGACCGGTATAAATTTGGACAAAGTAATTGGTAAACAAAAATACTCGAAATAATGCATGGTGGGTGGAATGCTGCAAATAACTGGAATGGTGTCTTTTGCCGGTTTAAGTGCAATTGGCGGAATAGTCATTTCACTTGTTAGGTTCCAATGCCCGGGGACCCTAAAACGTAGGGGAAAAGGATGAGTGCTTGACCCGAGAAGCCCAACCACAGCCCGAGGACATTCCGCAGGGAGTCCAAGAGACCTCCCAACGATGCAACGTTGCAGTTGACGACCGAAAACTTTCTTATGCAGTCCGAGAACAGACGAGAGGTTGATAGGCCGCGGACTCAGCAAAACGTCAAAATAAGTCAGTAAAGGACGAGGACTTTCTCTGGCGCCCAAAAATGCCAACTCAGCAACTCCACAGTTACCAAGGAGCACGTAAATCCCGCAACACGCCACCGCAGCGAGTGACAATCCTCAGAGTACGCATTATCACCTCAAGACTGACGTCACAGGCTGACATTCCTGACACGGCATGGCCAATAGTGGCGCTAGCTGCTAACTTACTGTACACGCCAGCGTGCCTGACACGGCATGGCCGTGTCGACGGAGTAGGCGGCCAGCCTCCCAGTAGGCATCGATAGTCGTTTGGGCATTTCCAACGGCTATATTCCCCCACTATAAATACCCACTAGGGATCAACAGAGGGGGGATCTAACTCCATTCTGGCAGACAAAAGGGCAAGAAGGAAGAAAATCAACACCCCTGTACTCAGCACTTGTACCCTAAAAGCAATAGTGAAAACCCCTTTTTTACAGGCGCTCAGCCTCGTGGTTTTTTCCTCCTATTCAAAGGAGGATTTTTCACATAAAAATCCCTCGGTGTTATCCTTCTCTTCTCTTCACCTCTCGCCCGTACTCAAAATTTTTTATGTTGCACAGAGTTCCGACCGCCTGACGTCATCTTACATCATCGATGAATGGAGGCCGAATTCTGAAACGCAACATTGGCACCGTCTGTGGGAAGTCGACGAAAAGTCAACTTTTCGCTCTCCAAGACAACGTTTATACAACCTTTGCACCCGGGACCCCAAAATGGTAAACACTAGAGCACAAGCTAGTGCTTCAGCCAGGGTCGTGACCTCACGGGAAAACATCCCCGACCCGTGTGTCGGCATCGAGAATCACCCAGACCCCGTCGTCCGGGGCTTGGCAACTAAAGTCGAGGACAGGACGAAAAGCTTTCGTCGCACTCTGCACCAAAATGGACGAGAAAGCAAGGGAAGCCCCTTCCAGGGGCTCCCAGGCGGAAGTATCCCGAAACAGAGGGAGGAAGCATGAGCGTCCAAACAGGGCGCCCAGCCAGTAGGAAATCGCAAGGACCCAAGTTTCCTCAAGTGGTAGAGTTCCTCGCAGATTGGAGGATCGTTTAGGCCCCCGGGCTGAGAGTAGCCAGCAACGCCACTCCCAGGGGGGAGCTCCAATTCTTGCGTCCCCTCCGAGGTCTAGGAGGACCCCCGAGAGACGAGCAGACCATCAACCTGACGAGTTGAGGCTCCACCTCAGCGAACGGAGGGCGATGGCCCCACCTCGCGTGGAGGAAAAATTAGAAAATGTCTGAAACCACGTCTTCGGGGAAGGCAGCGGGGCCAGTATCCCGCAATCCCCACTCACGATCGACGTCAGGACAAGGGCGCTGCCCCCAAAATTCAAAATGCCCAATCTGGAGGCTTACGATGGAAGCACTGACCCAATGGATCACCTAAACCTCTTCTGGGAGCACCTAAACCTCTAGGGACTAGAGGAAACCACCATGTGCCAATTCTTCCCGCTGACGCTAAAGGGAGACGTTAGAGTGTGGTTCTATGGAATGCCCGCGGGGTCCATCAGCACATTCGATGAATTGGCGGCGGCCTTCCTGTCGCAGTTCGCCTCCAGCGGAAGGACGAAGAAGCAACCCTGGCACCTTACCCGCGTAAAATAAGGAGCCAGGGAGAGTCTAAGGGGATTCCTGGCCAGATTCATAGCCGAGGGCTGGAAAATCCTGAAGTTATCTGACGAGGTAAAGCTAAACGCTTTCCTGTCTGGCCTGGAGTGAGGTGCTTTCTTTAAACACCTGATCCACAAGGGCCCTCAGACTTTCGCAAAGGCCGAGGCTGTGGCAAGGGCCTACGTCACAGCCGAGGAGGCCAACGATGCGAAGTGCCCAGAGAAGGATGAGAACCATCGCCCGAGGGCACCAGAAGTGAAGAGGAAAGCTGAGGACTATCATGGTCCCTAATTCGTAGTGAAGCACCACAGGCCCGAGCCGGCCGGATGAAGAGACATCGGACCCGCAAACGTCACTCCACTGAATGAGACCCGCGTAAATGTACTAATGCAGATCTGAGGGGAGAAGTTTGTGAAATGGTCAAAGCCGCTAAAAAACCCGGGTGGCAGTGACCAGATAAAATACTGTGACTTCCACCGCTGCGGGGGTCATGCTACCGAGGACTGCAATTCATTGCAGAGGGAGATCGAGGAGCTAATCAAGAGGGGTCACCTCAACCGATTCCTGCAGAGACCCGAATAGACTTTCGGAGCAGCCGTCGAGACTGAGGCCGATCCTCCGAGAAACCGAGTGCCGGCGGGGGTCGTGAATATGGTGTCAACCCGACCGGCGGGAGAAGACGATCAGTAGCTTATTATCTCAAAAAGGCCGAGGACAGGTGCTAGGGATAACATCATATGTTTTGGCAAAGAGGACCTGGCCCAT
>JAOVVI020006215.1:0-15815 GCA_028571085.2 Nepenthes alata | reverse complement strand
CGAAGCCCAACCAAACCCTAGCCACCATGACAAACCTTCCTTCTGAAAAACAAAAAAAAAAGGAGAGGGAGTAGAGAGAGAAGTCCCAAATCAGGTTGTGCCGATTCTTCATCGTCATCCTCTTTGCCATCTACTGCTTCGTCTTCACTTCATCAGCTTTAAAATAATCGTCATCTTCTTCGTCTTCGTCTTAATCTTCAACGTCACTTTAACAAGCGAGTGCCGTCATTTGACCGAGCGAGTGCCGCCGTTGCCGCCTAAGCAGCCACACCACTTCACCCTCTCTCTGCATGCTTGTGGGCTTTGAGGCCCGAGTGAGGGTAAAGAAAGCAGAAACATAGTGACCAAAACACATAGTGATCGAAAACAAAAAAAATAAAAAAGGGCTGTGATATTAACAAAAAAACAAAAAAAAGTAAAAAAGGAAAAAAAACAGAGGAAAAAAGGGGCAAAAAAAAAGAGAACAAAAAAAAGAGAGAAAAAAAAGAAAAGAAAAAAAACACAACAGATAAAATTTAAACAATAGAAGATCATCATCGCAGAGTAGTCTCAAACAAGCGGATTTGATCATCTCTAGGTGTGTTTGTTCCATTTTATTAGCATATTTTGCATATCTTTAATAATACTTAGTTTTATCCGTGTGTGCCATTTTCTTTTCAAAAAACAAAAACAAAAAAGATTTTTTCATGTCCACTCACTACATTTACATTTGACACACCGTTATTGCAATTAATTCTTACTTTATTATTTTAATAAATTAGCAATAGCAGTTTGCATGATCTGAACCATACGCATTCTTACAAACAAAAAAAAAAGTGATTGACTCAGATTGTCTCAATTGTTTATTGATTTCAACTTTGCTAGTTGTATTGGTGTTATTTGCACTTGCGATGTGGTCAAATTATTTTCTATAATACCCCCGACCTAATCATGAATTCTCACCAATTTGAAACTCTGAGTCAACAGCCCAATTAGTTTCCAAACAACAACAATTGCAAGATCACATGATTGCCATTCAAACTAACCTAGCCTCTACTCGTCAAACAAATTTGGATCACGCATACCAAATTGTCACTTTAGAAATAAGGCTTCACTCATCAGATGTTGACAACTTTGATGCATCCCATAATAGAACTCACTGACGAAGTCAAAACAGTCAGGCATCTCATTGATACGATTACAAACCCTGACAGTATAAACAAGAGCGGGATCTGGATAACTACCTCTTTAAAAATATCAAACTGGATGCTTCTACTTTTAATGGTTGCTTGAACCCTTGAGTTTTCACTCAATGGGTCCGGGATATGGATCATTTCTTTGAATAGTATGGTGTGTCAGAAGACATGAGAGTTTAATTTACTAGCCTTAAATTGATCGGAAATACTTAATTATATTGAAAAAGTGTTAAGGATCTCCTTATTAGACATCAGGCTGCCCCTATTCGGAGTTGGGTCGAAATGAAACAACGTATTTAAGAGAAGTATTTACCCTGCACCTACAGTAGCAACTTACTCGACCAGTGGAATGCCCTTCGACAGGGTAATCGGTCCGTAACTGAGTATATGACTCAATTCGATGATTTTCGAATGAGCTGTTACATAATTGAGGACGATGCCATGACATTGAATAGGTTCCGATAAGGACTACACGAAGATCTTAGGAGACTTGTCCTTCGTGGAGTTACAACTTTGGACCATGCGTATAATTTGGTCTGAGATTTTGAATTAGTTACCAGGATACTATATTATCAATCCACATCACACACTCTTGCCACCAATTCTAAGTCTGTCTTAAGAACACCTCCTCCCACCGTTGCCTCTACAAGGGAAGCTCGAGGAAAGAATGTTGCAGTCTTGAAAAGAAATTATCAGTTACAGTGCTTCAACTATAAAGTTTTAGGCATATTTCTTCCAAATGACCGAATAAAACTTTATTAATTGGTGGACAAAATGAAATAAATGAGGAACCTCTAGAAAAACAAGTCTATGAACCAAAATTAGAAGAATTTAATGACTTAAATGATAATGACCTTGACAAATTTGTGAGCTACATTCTGCCTACTTCCTCCAATCTAGGCTCCCGTTCTTCCTTCCTTGATATACCATTTTTGGGCATTATGTAATGCACATTAACACAATCCAAAGAGGCTGATGATTAGCGTCGTCACGCTATCTTTCACACTTACATCAAAGTGAATGAGAAGGCTTGCAAAGTTATCATTGATAGAGGTAGTTGCTTTAATGTGATCTCCGCTAATATTATTTCTCGTTTGGTGTTAAAGACAGTCTCACACCCTAATCCATATAGCATCCCTTGGATTGACACATCTTCTATATCCGTTAAAGAATATTATCTTATACCCATTCAATTCTTATATAAATATCACATTTGGTATGACATTATACCAATAGACTTGGGTCATGTCATTCTTGGGTGCCCTTGGCTATATAACTTAGATGTCACAATCAAAGATCATTCTAATTTCTATTCTTTTGTTCATAAAGGTAAGAAAATTCACATCCATCATTTACTCTCAAAATCGATGACTCTCAATGGAAAAAAGACTGTCATCGAAACAAAAGGATTCCATATTATTAATCTCACAACATTTAAACATGTAGCTATCATCAAGTCTATTATGTTTGCTGATATTGTTCCCAGGGCCTTTCCAAAACCATTAGGCCTTATCTCGATGTCCCCACGTGTTCATCCGTTCATGACGGCCAAAACTTTTGCACCACATCTTCATGACGTACATATCGAGATTAATAAACCTTTGGCAACAATTCATGCCTCATATCATTTTCAAATTGATGAGCATCAAACACATGTTGCATTTCATGTTAGAAGTCATGTTATGGTTTGGATCAGACCAAAGCGGCGTCTATATGGGCCCATTTCTACATTGCATACTTGTAGTGATAATTTATATAAGATTTTACAGCGGATTGGGTCAACTACATATGTTATTAATATTCTATCTCCTTTTAATTTTTATATAACTTTTTATGGAACCCAATTCCTCGCTTTTAAATGTAGTTTTAATCCACCGATTGATTCCTTTGATGTGCCCCACATGTACCAAATATTGCATGTCCACCCATTCCTACACGACTCTCCATCCTCCCGGCACATAACGATAAAATTGATGCTAGCTAGATAAGCAGCTTATGTCTCCCAGGGATGGAGCAGTTCAATACTTTCTTGTCAAATGGATTGGCCGAAGAGAGTCCAAGACTGCTTGGGTTGCTAGCTAGACACGCTACAAGTTTGACCTAGGCATATTGCAACTCTATCAGAATCCGCAGGATTGCACATTTTTAGACCCAATTCATGTTCCTTCAGACGACATTAGCAGCTCAGTCCAATTTCGACTCCCCTCCCACGTGTCTAATAACGTTGTCAGCCACTTGCACCACTGCTCGACTTGTGGTTGGAAAGTTCCCTACAGAAGTTTTAACTCGACGGGGTCGAGTTTCAGCCACCCGAGGAAAATTGATGCGGACATCAAATATTCCAAGAGATTTTCATTAGAAGAGATTTCGATTTTATTGGCTTTTATTTTATTTAATTTACTTATTGGGCAAGATTCTGGTTTGATTTTATTTGTTCTTATTTACATGATTTTATTGTGATTTCTTTTATTTTTAGAAATAGATAATTTATTACTAAATTATCTTAAACCTAAAATTTCTCTTTATAAAGACTCTACGCTCTATTATTTGGATCATTGAATGAATGAATATTTTGAGAGTTTGTAAGATTAAGTAATCGTTCTTCCTCCTCTCCCCCTTGGTTTTTTCTCTTTTTCGTCTCTACCCCTATAATCTCTATTCTTGTCTCTACCCCTCTGTCTCTCTTATTTACTTTTCCCTTTCTTCCCTACATCATGAACCTTGCAAACAATATGTAAATGACTTCCAAATGAGTGGCCAAATGCAAGAAAATTGGTTAAAGGTGAGCAAACAGCACTAAACCACTAATGATGAGCAACATAGATATTTCTGCTACATTAATCCTGTCATGTTACTTACTTTTTCTTTTATCCATGTCATCAAGGCAATTGGCAGGCTGCTTCATCCCAGTTGAAGTGATGAATGATTCCACAGTCTGTTTAAAGCAGTTATGCACAAGATATGATAGCACAATGTTGTGGGTGTCCTTTTCATTAACAGCCTATGAAAAATATGTAAAGACAACTCCAAATGATTAATGAACCAGAATTACAGCAACAGAAAAAAGGAAAACATCTATCACATCTCAGGAAGAAATACAAGCATATAATACACTTAAATGAGAATTTGACATTGGAAGCAAACAAAAAGCTTCCTTTGGACAAACTACAAGAATGCCCAAAAACCAAAATGAATGCAATAAGAAGAGTCAAAAGACAATTAAAGACATATTATCGGACTTTCTTTATTAAAAAGAGTTGAAAGACAATAATTTCCTAACCATCAAAGCTAAGTTGGTTTTTTAATCAGTACACAAGAAGTATGCATATTCAAAATGGCACTATGCGAGTACGAACATCAGCACACATTCAACTGCATTTGCCAAAAAAGGAAAACAAAGCCCATAAAAAACCACACAGCTGACAAGCATTCCAACAAGTGCAGACCCCAAAGACCCTAACAAAACCTCGTGATGAAACAAGAAAGCAAAAAATGTAGGACAAGGAAGAAAGAACAGCCATTGAGAAAAGATTAATGCTTGTTATCAAACTTCCATAAGGTTTTTTTTTCCAGTTCAAGATTTTGAGACCAATATCCTACTAATGACCAAGTGGCTACTTTAATGCTCATGGGTCAACCTTGCCCCTATTTTGTGAGTGAATATGAACAAATGATGTACAGCCAAACACTTCTAGTGGTAGTTTGTTGGAAATATGGAGATCTAGTTGTTGCAAGAAAGATTGTTGGGCGTTGATTTTTCCAGCATTTTAGCGTGCATCTAGTTGATGAGGTATGCAGCCAGGAGGATAGCCTTTCCCCTAATAGATTTAGGGACTCGATCGTGAAGTAAGAGTGCAAGAGTGACATTAAGGGTGTGCGTATTTTTATGTTTGGAAACTTCACTTTGTTAAGGTATGTTTACACAAAAGGCTCCATGAATAATTTCCTCTTTATGAAAGAAGGATGAAAGTATTTGATTAAAGTAGTCATGCACATTGTCGAATCTAATTTTTTTGATGACTACTCCGAATTGTGTCTAAAACATTTTATGAAATGTTAGGATGATATTGCTAGCCTCGGATTCATCCTTTATAAGGAACACCAATGTTGTTCTAGTGTAATCATCAATGAAGGTGATGAAACACTAAAATTTGGTCACATTGGGAATCGTAGAATAACCCCAAATATTAGTCTAAATCAATGAGAAAAATATAGTCGAATGAGTGTTACTCATAGGATAGGGCACATGGTGGTGCAATGAACACTGAAAATTATGTTTTTTTACCATAGTAATCTATTATAATTCCCTAATAATTTTTGTTAATTTTGTTATTTTTATTTGTTTATTTAAGTTTTGTAGATTTCAGAGGATCAAAATCTAAAAGGAAGATTTTCTAATAAATAAAATAACAGATTCAGCTTCCACTTCAGCAAATAATTAATTAAGCTAAGGAACACAACAGTGCAAAAAACAAAGGAAATCTGCTGTTCAGAGGAAGGTTGGCACAGAAAAAAAGGAAAGAGAGACAGAATGGAAATCCATACAAATGAAGGGAAGGAAATAAAAGAGAAAAGAAATGGATAAATAGGACGACAAAAAAAAACAAAAGGAATAAAATAAGGAAAAGCAACCCAAGTGCAGCGTGTGGAGGCGCCACATCTTTAGGTATATTTAAGAAATGGGTTGGGGTTGATTGGGAGAGAGCAGATTTTAGGTAAGAATTTTAGAGTAATTAGGTGTATGTTTAGAGTAGGGGAGAGAGAGAGAGAGAGAGAGAGATTTCATAGCTTTTTTTTATTTTTTATTCTAGTGGTTAGTTATCAAAATTTTTATTTTTATTAGTGAAATCACATCAATTTTAATCTACTTTGAAGAGTTCGATAGTTGATTCAAGTTTTGCTCAATTTTTTGCTAATCTGATAAGGTTATTAGTTCTGCAATTTGTGTATTTTTGTGCAATTTAAGGTCAAGGTTCTTTTTTTATAGCACTTGTTATTTTTATCTTTACAAATTCTCGTTCTATGTCTGATTCAGTCATCTATTAAGAAAAATCATCTCTGTTGCACTCATTTATTATAATTAATTTTTTTCCTATGCTGCACCACACTTTTTTACTATTCAATTTTTATTTCTTGAAAATTTGATTGTTTTAGTTTAAATAACTTTGTTTGAGTATTAAAGTTATAATTTTTTGTATTTTTTGGATGTTTTAATTCGATGTGTTCTTTTATTTGTATTTTTTCCTGGATTAATTTACTTCCTATTTTCCACCGCTTGTGCTACAAGCCAAAAGTTCAATGCAATGAGGGTCAATTAATTTTATTTAATTTTTGCATTTCATTTACTTTATTGGCCTAAATTTATCATGCTCCCAGTAACAGGCCTTTACTTTGCTTTATGACTATTTGTTTAGCTTATTTATTGTTATTACTTTTAATTTATTTTTGCATAAATTTATTTAAAAACACTCCAAAATCCAATCCTTTGATTTTTTTTTTTTAGAATTCATAAAAACAAAAACCCTGTACTTCCTAAGTTATCTCATAAATTTCAAACATAAGACATAATTCTATATAGATACGACCCCAACTGACCATATAAAACTACACCACACTCTTATGCACTTGTAAGAATAAATATATACATTTTGAAGTCGGTCACGGTGTTTTGCAAATTCACACATAGAACAACAGAAATTACTAACATTAATATTTGAAAACAACGAGGGGGAATGGTTTTGAGGAAGTGGAAGTGTGTCCTCAATATGCAAGTGTTGGAGCCAAATCTCTGAAATGGGCAGGTTGATTGTACAAGCTAGGGACTATCCTTGAGCTTGTCCTTCTCAGTCACTTAAATCTTCAAGATTGTAAAGTCCATTCCTCAACCAATAAAATGTAATCATCTTCCATGTGGTTCGATCATAGAAAAGGCAATGGATATCAAAAAAATATATTACTATGCAATTCAAATCTTTAGTGATATAACAAATGGAGAAGAGATTTGTGGATAGTTTTGGAACATGTAAATCATTGTGTAAGGCAAGGAAAGAATTAAATCTATAGTACCTTGGCTGGCAAATGCAATGGAAGATCCATCAGAAGCTTTCATCTTTTTGTTCCTAGGACACAATTTGTAAGTGTTGAATCGAGTACAAGAAGGGGTCATGTGATCTGTGGGTCCAAAATCCATTACCCAGGTGCCCAATGAGAGGAGATTGAAGCGCCAAGAGCAAAAGAATTGGAATACTAACATGAGTTTTCAAACAAGTCCATACCAGAGGGTGTATTCAAGGAGTTTAGGAGTTCTAAAAATTTATCCACATCTCCCTTCCTTAAACCACCATTCTCAATAGTGGGAGGAGGTTGATCTTCTTATGATGGCCTCTCACCATTAGTAAGTTGGCTTGGGTTGCAGTTGTCTCTAAACTCCCCTACTCTAGTTCAATACTTGTGCTTTGCCATTAAGTTCGAAGCAATTTTCTTTTGCGTGCTGTGTTTTTTTTTTTCTACAATGGCTGCACCATAGCCCTTTTTTATTAGGATTATCTTACTCCCATCAGTCTTCCTATGCTTGGTGGCTGCCAATGTCACAAATGGGAGTTGGCCTTGCCTCCTCTAAATCTTTTTGTGATAATGGCTAATGTCTCGAATGATTAAGCTTCAGGCATGACAATTCTTCTACTTTCTTTAGCATGAATAGCAGCAAACACCTTAGCCAAAGCTGGCAGCTTCTCCTTGCCAAGGACTTGGACTCAAATGGGGTCAAATTTCACATTTAACATCATAAGAAATTCAGGATCCAATCTGTCTCCACAAGATCCTCAAGTCCCTTGTCATCCGCAAGACACTTCATATTAAAATCTAGATGACAGTCCATTTCTAGCCAGAGACTTTCATTAGATTGTAAAACTCAGTCACAAAAGTGTACCTTGTTTGAATGATGAGATATTGGTCTTGATTTTGTAGACAAAGGATACATCTTGCACCTTAGAATAGGATTGGCATATAGACTCCTATATTTCTTGAACCATAGTAAGAAACATACAACTTTTGGTAATCTCTGGTTGTATAAAGTTCCATAGCAAAGATATGATCATAAAATCCTCCTCGTCTCAAGCTGGAAAACTCGGATGTTCAAGGTTTGGACAAGTACCATTCAAGTGGCTCAATTTTTCTCTTCCCTTTAGCAATGTTCTCACAATCTTGGACCCATTTAGATAATTTCTCCCCATAAGTCGATAGGATGGATGCAGGCTGTGAAGGTCACCTGACGATGATGACTTTTGTGATAGCTCCATTATAGTAATGATCTTAGACATTTCAAAGATGACTTGTGATGACTTTCTTTGTCACTAAAAAATAGATCTCAACTTTAGGATCAGTAGCACAGTGGAAGAAAACAAAGAGACAGGAATGAAGATCATGGCCTTTCTCTAAGCATTTAAAACTGAAATGGGAAGTGTAGTGTCCAAGCAATGAAGGCTAAGAAAGCCAGGATTTTCAGCAATGAAGGTTGAAACTGGGCTCTAATACTATGAAATAAGAAGTAATTTTTCATGTTTCATTTACAACAGTACATCACTATTTTATACAAGTTAGTATTACAGAAATGTAGAAGATATGGAGGACATCTTCTGATATTCTATACAATCTGCTAAATGGGAAGAGGGAATAAAATATTGATCCTTAACATCAAACCTATTGGATCTGTGGGTTGTAAAAAATATTTTCATTGCTGAAAATATTCTAAAAATCAGATCTGTTGGCCATCATGGCCTGGCAGATATCCTCTTGGCTGGAAATATCCTCAAGGATATTTCCAAAGTTCAACGCTCCTCAATCTGTCTTAGGAATCCAATTAAGTAAAATCCATGGGATTTCCAAACAGATTTATTTCTAAAGTGCTTGCAATAACAACTCAAAAAGAGCCACATTATATTTGTATGCATGAGTTCATAGCTATATTTTTCTATGGTTCTTCTAACCCATTGAAGCTAGACATGAATTAGGCAGATGGATAGGATTTAAGAGTTACTGACATGTATAGATGAGAAGGTTTGATACACTCAAATTGTATCCTACACTATTGGTAATTGCTGGGATTCTGTAAAACAGTGATATCAAGTTCGTATAATTGAGGAAGTTTGATAGTTCTTATTTTTCACAAACTTTTAAAAGATGCTAACCTGAAGGACTATACCAAATCAGTGTAGGGATCTAGAACAGTAGCACAATTTCGGGAAGTGTTCATAGAGTTATCTCATTTCACTCCTATGATAGTAGATGATGGAGAAAAACATAGACAAGTTGTGCAGGGACTTCATAAGGATATTAGAAGTTGTTTACATCAAAGATTGGTCGAAATATGGCAAGTTACCTCATGCAGCTTTGCGAGTTGAAATGAGCCAAGTGAGTTCAAATCTAAAGGGGAACAAGAACAGAGGAGGATTAACATAGTTTCTACTAATATGATGCTAGTTAGAGAGCATTCATGAAGGGGATAATTCTTCTCAGTCTTACTCTGGATACAATAGTTGTTATGGAGATAGGCGAAGCCTACAAACTCAAACTAGTAGTTAAGAGATTCAATAAGGAGATCATGCAATTAGTTTGACAAGACTCCTAGGGAGTGTCATGTGCACAAATATCTCCAATGCAACATCAGTGGCAAGTTTCATTTGGGTATGTGCTTAAAGGATAATTGAGCTTGTAATTATGTGGGCAAACAAGTCACCCGAAAAGAGATTGTCCAATGTTGTCCCAAAGTGATAGTACAAGCACCGATGTACAGAAGGTTGAAGTTAGAAATAATCAGGCAGGAACTCAAGCGCACAAAGTTAGGCATAGTTTTGACATTGGTCATAGTGCTTCAGTTTCTACTAGTACAGATGGACAAGCAACCCAACCAAATCGACCTCAAAATCAGGCTAGGGAGTTTGGCATGACTTACAAGGAGGCTTAGGATTCACTGCATACAGTTCTAGGTATACTTTCCCCTTTTGCCATGAGGGACATATTCTAACTGACCATAGTTCTACCCATTCATTTAGGTCTCATG
Organism: Nepenthes alata; assembly: GCA_028571085.2. NCBI lineage: Eukaryota > Viridiplantae > Streptophyta > Magnoliopsida > Caryophyllales > Nepenthaceae > Nepenthes > Nepenthes alata. The sequence goes on along the minus strand of JAOVVI020006215.1, from coordinate 5,582 downwards.
CATCTGCATCACATGCTAATAAAGATTTGGGATCACTAGATTATGACCTACTTGTAGTAACGGTATTAGGAGATTCCTTAATTGCTGATAATCTACACCAGGGTAAATATTGTATGGATAAGAGAATATGACATATTGGGAGACTTAATTCCTCATAGTATTTAGAATTTTAATGCTATTCTAGGGAAGGATTGGTTGGAACAGTGAATTATTTCACAAAGGAAGGTGTCTTTTGAAGAGCCCAGAGAAGAAATTTCCTGTTCAATGTAGACCATTGTCTCTTTTCCTTGTGTCATTTCAATGATGATTGCAAAGAGAATACTTAGAAAAGATTGTCAAGCTTATTTAGCTCATGTGACTAATACAAGGGCTAGTGGGATCAGATTGGAAGACATTCCTGCTGTTTATAAATTTCTATATGTTTCTAGAAGTGCTTTCGAGGTTACCTACTCATAGAGAGATCAAGTGTTCCATTGATATTGTCCTTGGTACAACTCATGTTTGCATGGTACCATATCGAATTGATCGAGTAGAGTTGAAAGAATTGAAGACTCAGCTACAAGATTTGCCAGAGAAGAGGTTAATCACACCTGGTATTTCTCCTTGGGAAGAACCTATGTTATCTGTGAAGGACAGCACCATGAAGATATGGTTTGAGCATGTCTGATGGAATTCGGTGAGTTATGGAATATTCATGTACCTTTGGTAGGATTTGTTCATAGCAGTTTTCAAAATAGCATTGGTTTGACTCCCTATGAAACACTGTATGGTATAATATGAGCACACTCATGTTTATTGGGATGAAGAAGGTGCGAAAAAATTGTCATGGCCTGAAATTGTTCAAAATACTGTAGATGAAGTCTAGGTCATCAAATAAAGATTAAAGAAAAACAAGATGGACAGAATAGTTACGCTGACTATGGGAGTCGGGATCTTGAATTTAATGTCGGCAATCAATTTTATTCTAAGGTTTCACCCAAGAAAGGAGTTTTAAGCTTTTTGGACATATGCAGGGATAGGTTTGCATTACATTGGAACATATAAGATTACAACGTGTATTTGCATTACCTCCACAATTTCCTAAGGGTCATGATCTATCATATATTTCTACGTTAGGCAAGTGCCTGCAAGAAGGAATTTATAATTCTCACATTTTTAGACCACTACCTGTGAATCTAGAGAAAGATTTGACATACTATAAAGAACAAATGCAGATTTTAGAAAAGAAGTATATGCAGCTAAACAACAAAATGATTCCTTCAGTTAAGGCATTGTGGCGAAATCATAAGACAAAAGAAGCAACTTGGGAGCAAGAAGATGATATGCAAGCTCAATATCCTCAATTGTTTCCTATGACAGATAAATAAAAAATGTAACTAATGAAATTTCTTTATAGAATGGGAGAGACTGTGAAGGGGAAAAAGAAAGGAACTTATGAAGCAGGTGGCCAGGTCAAACCACTTACAATTCTAGTTCCCAAAGACGACGGGCATTTCATGCATCATAGGTGATCTTGGATTTTTGTCTAATCAAGAGAAACTCAAGTGTCACATGGTATGTTTGGGTATAGGAAATGGCTTGGTATAGCTTCCCGTGTTAGGAACTTCTGGAGAAATATAGGTGTTATATTTACAATCCAATTAAATGAAGAATAAGATTTATATGAATATTTTCATTTGAATAATCATATTTGAGAATTGGTTTAAAAACTTCGAAAATGAATACTAAGTCATATGTTCATGAGGACTCCTATGTAATTTAGTTCCTAATCCTTCATTAACTTTAATCATGATTTCGATTTGAATAATATGCCATATCTTCATGACATTGATGAAAATATCGGCCAATATGTATCGATATCAGGGGGCTTAATATCGATATTTTCCAATACTGCAACAATATTGCAATATGTTTTCGTTTTAGCGATATATCGATTTATATTTAAAATATCAGCTAATACACCAAATATCTAAATGATATATTAATCAACATGGCTTGCCAGCTGATGTTCTTAGAAATTTTTATTCTAATATATTTGATATAAATACGTATTATCCAATAATTAGATATCAATATGGCCACAATAGATACTGATAATGGTACCGATATTTTCATCCATGGCTCATGAGTATTAACCCCATATGTAATAGTTCATGCGAGGTCTTTGGAATCACATTTGGTATACATAAAGCGTTTGGGTGTGTACTAGATTTTCTCTTTGGAAATCACTCCAAATGTGCATATAACCACAATACATGACATGATATGATTCGAGATATTCTTTTATGTTCTGATTTTCCACACAGCTTAATGCTTATGGTAAAAATATTTTAAATAAACCATTTTATTCATTTTCATCAAATTTCGTAGCCATATCTACTTGTGTTGGGATTTTTGTAGGAAAATCTATACAATTATTATCTATTTTCTGAGCTTGTGTGATAATATCTTATTCATTTTCTAGATCATGCTAGTACCTTAGCAACAACACATGCTAAGGTCTTTTTTGGAGGACTTTCACATCTTCTTTTAATGTTTTTGAGGCATACATTTTACTAGCTCTGTCATGTTCAATTACCCATTTTTAAAGAGCTTCAACTCTCACATATATATCAGATAGGGTGGCATCACCTTCAAAATGCTCATGTTCGTTTAATCATTTTCATAAGATTTTACGCTTCAAGTAACGACAAAAGGCTTGCTTTGACTATGGTAAGGTCCAAGCTCATCATGGTCAATGTGTCAGTCATGGCCTACCTAAATATGGTTGGGACAATTGCACATTCATTTTCTGCATTCATTGGCCTCCCCCAGGTTACATATTAAAACACCTTAACCATGAAAATGTTGCAAAAACCATTTGGCAATAAAAGGTCATCATAGCTTATGTAATTAAGGATGTTCCGTTTAGTAATCAAGCTCATTTTGAAACTAATATTCAGAAGTCGTTTTTGTTATTTTCCATTGAAATTTGTAAGCAAAATTAAAGATGGAGAAAAAATTATTTTATAAATAAAGGTTAAAGAAGTAATTGTGCATTAAGTCCCAACCTATCCATCTATTCCTAGCATAATTCTTGTGCACCAAATGTGGGAATAGAATTGAAAATTGGGAATTTTTCCATTATGTATAGTTAAATAGCTACTTGTGCTCATTTGCCCTTAATTCTATCCCAACGAATAGCAATCCTATTTCCACATTCAAGTAATCGGAATAGCTATTCCCACTTTATTCAATTCGAGGAGCAAAAAGGAATGTCCAAGTTTTTCTAAATGGCAGCAGAATATTATTACACCACATTCGTTTCAATCCAATGGAAATTTGATGCAATGAGAATATAATGAAATGCATCTAAATTACAGTGGTCCAAAACACAAACAGCCTATCTAATCAAACCCAGCTAAAAGCTTATTCAAAAAGAGATAAATCATAATTTCAGAACAGGTTTTATTGAATCACTTCTTCTGTGAAACTGTACGCAATTCGACACATCCAACAAAAAAGAAGAAAAACGGAAAAAGAAAACAAAGAAAATCACTGACATACATATATGGGAGGTTCAAAGTTCAATTTCCCAAACCCTGACCTAGTTCCACACCATAAAGATTGACTAGCCAACACCAAACTGAACAAGCCACATCATTTTCACCGCATTCCCACCCATTACCAGTAGCAAATACCAACGGAAAACTCACATTTAACTAATTAAGCCAACAAGATATGAGTTTAGACTAGGGTCAAATTTTGCAACAAAATGAAAAATCAGAACTAACAACGGCAGAATAATCGACCTACATGAAATCAAAATGGCACTCATGAAGTTGGCCCAGAAATTACAGATCATCCGTATTGAAGAACTGGAAATAGATTAAACTTACAATGTGTTCGTATTGTCTTGGATCTAAGTCCATGGTTACCACGGAAACGTTCAGTTGATGATATAGTTTATACTAGACAACAAAAGTTCCAGATTGATGATAGCCCTAATGAATCGAAAGAGCTTCGGGCCAAACGCTTCGCTTGCGTTTGCCTCGTCTCTCTCACCACGCGACAATTTTCTGCCGGATTTGCAGTTTCAAGGTGTAGATGTTTCTCCCTTTTTCGGACAAGAAGGTTTCCTTTGGAATACTATTGTGAAAATTGTACAAAAAATTCATAAAATATCTCACAATATAAAAAATAAAAACTATAAATATATATATATTTAATTTAATTTTTCACATATTTTTATTTTTTTATACTTTCACAAAAATATGAAAAATATCAAGTTTATTCACATTTTATAATTTTTTTAATAGTTATAGCGAAATTATATATTTTTTTTAAATTATATTTCAATCAATATTTTATCTCAATTTTAGACTTGAGAATTGTCATGCTAAATTGACTAAAATTCATGTCATATAATATATCTAAAGATAATGCTAAAAATTTTATAAGATATAAAAATTAAAATAATTGTCTTTTTTTTTATTTTTATTCCATGTTTGTATCACAAGGCATCAAAGTGTGATGAGTTCAACCCCCAAAAAAAAAAGTAAATGTGATATAATTGATGGTAAAATAAATTTCAATAACATAATTAAAAAATAAATTTGAAGAAGGAGACTGAAAAAAATGGAAAGTTAAAATATATTCGGTATATTTGCCAAATTTAAAAATAGATGTTCAAACTACTAAATTTTTTTTAAAAAAAAATTTAACAATATTAAAAAAAACTGTAATTTGATGTATGAAACTCTTATTATGTATAAAGTTCATAGAAGGATTGAACTATTATGAATCAATTACATATAATCTTACACTATATCATATAAAAGAGTATTTAAGAATTCTAATTTGTAATAATTAGATCATAATGATAATAGTATCAGTAAATATCAATCAATAATAAATAATTTACAGTTAATAATCAATAAAGAATCAGTTTCAAACCTAAGTTTATAGAGATAATATTTCTCTTTCCTCTGTTCAATGATTGTCTAGTAATATACACTAATGAAGCTCTTTATAGAGATAACATTAGAAGGTTGGTCATAATATGCTATGATGAATTTTTTGTCCAAGAGTTTGCGAGAGGATATTTGTGCTTCCTTGAATGATTGATTATTTCCTTTGATGACTGATTGGTGTTGTTCTCTTTCTGTGGCTGGATGTCTTGTATGTGGCATGAATATGACTTGCCAAAATGAGATCATTGCTATCTTCTAGGTGGAATTAGCTGGTCATGCGGGTTATTGTCATCACCCTACCAAAAACTGAGCCGTGAAGAAGGCTCGGTTTGGTTGCAAGATGGAGCAATTGTCCCCATGACATCCATTTTATGTATCTGAAAGAGTGTTAAGGCACCATATTATCAAACAAAGCGATAGTCGATATCGATATATTTTCCGTAGAGGTGGAATTAGCTAGTCATGCGGGTTATTGTCATCACCCTGCCAAAAACTGAGCCGTGAAGAAGTCTCGATTTGGTTATAAGATTGAGCTATTGTCCCTGCAATATTCATTTTATGTGTCTGAATGAGTGTTAAGGCACCATATTCTCAAACAAAATGATAATCAATGTCGATATATTTACTTTG